>JAZKJV010011678.1:0-75234 GCA_037367405.1 Ottelia alismoides | reverse complement strand
TGGGATGCGCGGTCGCATGGACACCCGATTTGTCATTGGCGGCGCCAGCGACAGGGCATGATGCACTCAGGCAAATGACTATCTGCTGCGTGGGCGATCGTCACTTCGTGTCAAAGCACCGACCTTTACGCAGTCGTGTCAACGAAGCATCGCGCGCGTCCTGTTTGCGATGCCGCCCACGGCAGACACGTACGACAGCACAGGCGCTTACGTGCAAAACAATGCGGCGCCCTAAATCAGACCTCCAAATCAAAGGTGGATCATCCACAGTGCAACACAAACAACCTGAAAAGCGCCACAGCAGCAAAGAAACCCAGTCAGCAAGGATGCATTCGCACGTCCCGCGGCGACAGCCCTGCCGCACCACAGGTGGCGAAACGCCGTGTCGTGTCGCTTGGGTCGGAGCAGGATGACCAGACCACATGAGGACTACGCCACAGCCCGCACCTTGTTCATCCATAGGAGGACCACGCCACGACCTCCGCCGGGTTCAACCACAGCAAGACCACGCCACGATCCGTGCCAAAGGTCAATACACACGCAAGCTTGGCGTTGACTGCGATGAGACCACCATCAACCGTTCGATACAACCCTCCTCCCTTGTTGCTGCCAACAGCGTCAGGGGAAGGTACGCGCTGATCCTTTAAAGGCAAATGTGGTACCTTCAGGTACCTAATCCTCCCGGGATAAAAGTCTTGCACAAAAGATTGATAGATCAATAAAGCCGATAGGTCACATTCCTTGACTTGGCCGTTGACGCAAAAAGGCTGCAATGCAACGGCCGGTAACTGCAGCCCAGTGCGGGCACTCTGCATGCGCTGTAGCAGGCGAATATCAGTAAAGACGCCGACGCAATCGCATTCAGGGGGCGAGGGGGTTGTTGGTTGTGGTTGTGGTTGTAGTGGGAGGGCGGACGGGCAGACGCGGGTTGTGAAGCCCCACGAACATACGACGAGACCATTCACGTTGTAGGGCACGGCCCGAGGCGGCCAGGCCGTGCGATGATAAGGCGGCGTTAAGCCGCCCGGCAGCAAGCTTCTCATGTGTTGCCTGCGTTTAACGGACATCGTAAACCTCCGAATCGTGGCGTCGCACCATCGCGGCACCAACGGCCTCCACTCGGCACCGCCGCGTCCTTATCTGCATCTTAACCTCCGTGGTGTGCTCAGGCTCAGGACCGCGACCAGTGTCCGGGCACGCACAATGGTTACGCCTTCATCAGTCGGGGCACAGGGTGCTCAGCATGAACGGCTGGGCTGTGCTATGAAGGCTGTATCAAGGGTGTGAAGTCGGAAACCGTAAGAGCATAAAGAATGGCGGTGGTTAGGATGTGACACGGAAAGCTGCCGCCAGCACACCACACAGAGCTGGACATGCTGCCGGTCCATCAGCCCAGGACTGAAGGACCGGCCCCCAGGCGGCCGCTGCCAGGCCCGAATTGTTGGACTGCTTGGGATAAATGGATCCTAGACATCCCTCCCGCCGACGCCGCGACTACCCTTGGCTGGTCCACCTCCAGCCTGCCATACGTGTGCAAGTCATCATATCACACAGGTGAGGAGCGCCTCTGCAACGCTGCAGAAGGGGCCCATCCACCAAGCCGCACGTATCGTCGCAAACCGGACCAGCTACAGGCAGATTGGCCAAGGTTTCTGCTTCAGGAGGGCAACCTGTGGATAGTAGGTGCGGCTGCGCTGTGCTGGACGACGGCGCTCAAGCGCCAACGCCGCTCATGCAGCCAGGTGTGTGGCGTCCTGCAAGCAGCGTCGCCGCAGCCGCTACCGCCACTGCTGCGGTAGCGGATGCAGCAGCAGCTGGTGCAGCTGGAGGTCGTGCTGTTGGTCATATGCCCTCTCTTGACTTGACTTGGCTTGACATGACTTGTAGCACTGCTACTGCTGCTGCTTCCGCTGCTGAGGATCGCCGCCGCGTGTGCGGCCAGCCATGCCGGCGGCGGCGGCGGTGTGCATGATGGTGATGGCGCTTGCGCTGGCCCCTAGCGGCAACGACTCAAGGCTGGCGGCTGGGCGGCCTAAGGAGGGAAGGGGGCAGGGAGGGAGACGGCGGGAGTGGGTATAAGCTATGCAAATGGGATAAGCATGCCACGCTGGTCACAAGCCCGTCCGCTTCACGCCTAAGGCCTTAAGGCCGAGACATGCGCGTCTCCTGTAGAGGCACTGAAGCGGCGGTTGGGGCGCGCACGCAGGCAATAAAGCACTGGCGTGGTCACACCCGCAACAGCCCGGCATCATGGGCATAGGGGGTCGAGAAGCAGGCACACCCGTACTTGCCGCCCCCTCACTTCCCCTTGATGCGCCAGCCCACCCTCCTTCCGCCCCGTCGCTGCATCCCTCCCGCCCTCATTCCTCTGTCCCATGCCGCCCGGCCCCCCCTCCCGCTGCGCTGCGCCACACTATGCTTTCGCATCTCTCCCTCGCCCTCCAGACCCGTCGTCCAGCCAGCTTTATGCCCACAGCTTTCCTTCCTTACCTCCAGCCTGCGACCCGTCGGCCACTCCGCCAACGCCCATCATCAGCGTGTCAAACACGCTCGAGCGGAGCGTGCCGATTAGCTGCAGGGCTTCGATCCCATCGCCTGCCGCCGCGTCAACGGCACCGGCGGCGGCGTCGCCACCTCCAACCACGCCGCCATCGTCACGCCTGCCGTTGTGGCGCCCGATGCGGCCACTGCCTGCAGCTGCGCCGCCGCCAGGCGCCACCTCCGCGGCCGCGTGCGTGCCGCCTTCGTAGCTGAAGTCCTCCGCCGCCAGCACACGGAACAGCTCCACACGCCCCGACGCCATGCCGCGCAGGTGGTGCTGGCCCAGGCTGCGCGGGAACCACCACAAGCGCGCATGTGTGGGCCAAACAAGAGCAGTCCATGACCGGGGCAATACAGCACCGCCTAATGCAGCTGGCTGCACATCCTCGCTTGTACCGTGAGCAGTGCATCCTACAGCAATGCGAGCGTTCGAGACTAAACGAGCCGTTCGACACTAAACGGGCCGGAGTTTTGTTAAGGCCCATTGACGACAGGGACAGGACAATTGGGGTCAGAGCTCTTACCTCATGGTAACAATGCTTGCTGCCTCGAACTCCGAGCCGCTCCTCGCCAGCTCCGCCGCCGCCGGCCCCATGAGCACCTGGCCGCTGCCAGCCAGCGCGCCGATGGCTGCGGCGCGCGCAATGGTGCGGCCGCGGTACGTCACGCGGCCGTTGGCGGGGCTTATGCTGTGGTGCAGCGGGCCACAGTCGATGCCGACCTGCGGCAAGCGAAACAGCGGTGGCCAACGCTTCGACAAGGTCAGGCGGACCCAGCAGCAAAGTGCGTCTGCAGTCCCTTTTGCGTTCGGCTCAGGCGAAATGTGGCTCGCAACGCGAAGCCAGGGGGACGCGAATGCTTAGGCTGAACCGTCAGCGGCCGCTCGGCTTTAGACTCAGTTGCAAGCGCGCCGTTGTGCAGGCTATACACTGGTCGCCCGCTGCGCTGCGAGCAACTCTGCACCTTGAGGCGCAGGCCGCGCAGCAGCACGCGGTGGCGGTAGCCGTTGCTTGTCTGGCCACGGTGCCGCCGCCGCACCACCCCTACGGCGCGTTCAGCTGCCACGGCCGCCGCCGCCGTGCCGCCAGCGCTGCTGCTGTTTTCGTCGTCGTTTTCCTCGAACGGAATAGCACCAAGGAGGCTGTGCCCTCCCGTGACCGATACGATTGCACCAGGATGCTGCCGTTCCACCACCGCCCACTCCTCGCACAGCTCGTGCTCCAGCAGCAGCTCAGGCCTGCCGCAGCACGTGCCAGAGGCACACAAAGGGGCCCAAAACAAGAGTCGGCGACGGCACAAGGAGTCGGCGGTGGGCCGGTCAGGCACTCGTTTGTTTCAGTCGAACCCATCCATGGCTGTAGCCCGAACCCATGACTGTAGCCCATAACGTACGTGTGGTGCAGGGAGAAATGTCGTAGGGCTGGGCCGTGACGCATGCCATACAATCTTCGCGAACCGGTAACCATCAGGCAGGGGAGCGCGCGCGCTCGTGGCGGCCCCGACTCATCATCGCGCCACCGCCATTATCATTCTCTCTCTCTCTCTCTCTCTCTCTCTCTCTCTCTCTCTCTCTCTCACACACACACACACGTCGCAAACTGCCGCCGGTGGCGGTGCAGCCACAGCAACAGCCACTTCAAGCATACCAGCACGTCACGTAACAACTGACACCCTCTGCATCCACCCACCCACCCCAAACCCCAACCCACCAGTCCATGTCAATCATGGCCTCAGTGGCGCTAAAGCCCCACAGCGCGGCGTGGCTCGCCTCCTGCGCACACAAGCATGCAGAGCAGGCAGGCACACAGCAAGTGCACAGGGGTTGAGCAGATAGATAGACAGGTAGGTTGCAGGACCACTCACCGTGTTTGCGCCGTACCATCAGCCAGTGGCCCGAACGAGGGCCATTTCCTGCTGGCGGCAGGTGCGCACGCCTCAGTTGACCGTACCGTTTTGCGTCGATTACACGGATAACGACGAGGATCGGGGTATCGGTGTGGTGTTCCTGCATGTTGCACCTGACCACCCCCCATGCCTCGCAGTACTGTACGGCATCCATGTCATACCTGGAAGGCGGCCGTGCAGGATCCCGCTGTGGCGCTGAGCTCTGGCAGGTAGCCGCCAAAACGCCGCGCCAGCCGCGTAACCTCTGCCGCCCACGCCGACAGGGAGGCCGAAGCGACGCCGCTGTCCCAGGCCTGTTGTTGAGCAGCACCAGCGGCAGGAGCAAGAGCTCAAGCAGCAGCAGTGGCGGCGGCGGCAAGGGTAACCAAACTGTCAACAGCTGTGTGGGTTATCACTCTAACTGCTTGGGACCAACACGCGGCTTGAACGCCCGGCGTCCTCCACCAGATCCCTCTCGGCCGCTTGGGGCGTGCCAACACAGCCGCTTGAGATCCCTCTCGGCCGCTTGGGGCGTGCCGTACCATGATCGTTGCCGCTCCAGTGACGTGCATCGCGGCGATGGTGGGGCATCCGACAGGCGCGTCCAGGCAGCCAAGGACGGCCTGCATGTACATGGCAAGGCACACCACATTATGCACGGATGTTGCGTCACGAAGCGAGCAGAGCAGAGGCCGTCCGTGGTCACGCAGTCCAGCGGTGACACGTACACTGTGTGCTACACGCTTTCGACACAACGTCCTTGACCACTTGCCAGCTGCAGGCGCAACCACACTGCGCCACTCAGCGTCACACCCCTCTGCCCTCCGGCCCTGCCCGCTCGCCTGCGCGCCCAGGGTTTATGAACTCAAACTCACTACTACTGAGCACCCCGTTGTGCAGGCTTGGAAGCGCACTGCATGCCCACCGACGAGGCACAGCGCTGTGGCCAGGCGCCACCCCGTCCTGCCTCCATCCGTCCCTGTAGCTGGTTTGCCCAGCTCGCACCGCACCGAGAGAGGGCGTCAGTTGTCTCTGGCGCTCTGTGTGCAAGTACATGTACACGTGGTGATCCTCAATTACAACATCAAGCAGCACGTATGGGTTGGCACCGTTGTCGCCCTCCCTGTGGCCGGCGGCCGCACCTGCTCCTCCCGCAGCGCGGATGGCACCGCCACCAGCCTTGGCGCCAGGGGGGCAGCAACAGCCTGGTACAGTGACACAGCACCGCCGGCATCGCCAACGGCGCTGGCCGCCGCCGCAGCAGCAGCAGCATCCTGCCCATCACATCGCGCACAGGGAAAAGCAAGGCAGCAAGAAGCAGGGCTCGGTAGGGATGTTGGGATTGTCGTTTTGGGGCCTTTTTGTACGCCGTGCCGCGCCTCTCTGGCACCAACCGAGCAGCGCGCTGATGATGATGACAGAGGTGTGTCAACGTGTGTGTGGCAAAGGGCGGCGTCCACGTCGATACCGGCGCCATTACAGCTGCGGAAACAACACGACAGTGGTGCGGCTTTGCGCAGGTTATCACGGCCTGCAGGCGCAACCCCTGAAGGGTGGCGTGCAAAGCGCATGCAGGCCGCTCGCGCGCGCACATACTTGCAGAAGTACTGCAAATCCAAGTCTGTAGCTGAGATGAGACAAGATGTGAGGACGGCAGCAGTATGCCTGGGCCAGTACTTGAGACTTCAACCAGCGCATGCCCCCTCACCGTTGGGACGTAGTCGCCCATGTGCAGCAGCAGCGGAGCGGGAACGCTGCTGCCCCGCAGCGCATGGCCGATCACAGCGAGCTGCTGCAGCTGAGCAAAGGCGCACGGCGTCAGCAGCACCTGGCCCCCGTGGCCCGCCGCGCAGGCGAAGCGGGCTGCTTGGACGGTGCAGCCTGCAACGCATCGCGGGCGCAAGGGAGCGGCACAGTAAGTGCACTGCCCGGGCCGGCCGAGTCACAGTCTGCGATGGCTGGGTCATTTGAGCGCATGTTGGCATGATGGGTGGCAGTGTTGAGCCCACGTTGGCAACAGGCAAAGCATACAAGGACTTTTGCCTCAGACAAGCACCCACCCGTGTACACCGTCCGCCCGGCTGCTGTCTTGTTGGTGGTCACGCCGCCTGCTTCCACGCCGCACGCCAGGCCCATGCGCGCGCGCAGGCCGCGGTACAGCAGCGGGCACTCCTGCAAGGCGGCAGCCGAGCAGCGCAGAGAGGAGCAGTTGACGATCGCCGGCCGCACGCGACATGATCTGTGCCGCTTTTATCCAATGGTGGATGAAGATGGCGATGGCACGTTATGCCTTGCGCGCGCAGCGTACGGCACAGCGCCGCTGCGGAGATGCAGGCTACTGCCGGTGTGTGTAGCGCCTCGGCTGCTACTTGTTTCGACGAAACACCCTCATACACCGTGTGGGCTTCACTGACCTCTGTCAGCAGCGGCTGCGCGTCGGGGCCGCCGTCCAGGAAGCGCCACAGCTGCTGCAGCGCCCACCCCAGGAGGCACGGCCCTGCAAGGACAGGGAGGGGCACGGGGCGAGCATGCGTAGAGTCACATCGTACTGCGATACAGCGGACCTGCACGTCACGATCCAAACAATGTGCCATTTGAACAGTCTGACCCTAACACTGCAGTGGATGCTGCTAAAGCTCAGTGCTGCCGAGGCTTCACGATACGTGCAAGTGGCGTCCTGGTTTTGCTGCCGGGGCGCACGAACATGTAGGATTACCGGCTCTTGCCGTCTCCAGTAGAAGGGCTGTGGTTGATGACAGGCAGCGTTGCGTTACCAACGCTAGGTACGCATGCACAAAATGGATTGAACCACAGCGTCCCAGCCACCTCTACCACTTGGAGCCGTGGCAAGGTCGTCCCGTTTCTTCGTTGACTGGCACGAGACATGGACACCGCAGAGCGCACCTGAGTTCGCCCAAGGGCATGCCTTCGTCATCCTCGATTGCTGGCTGGCCGTCTGGGCTGCTCAACTGCGGCCTGTCAGCGCTGACGTCCGAGGTTGTCGCCAACACGCCTCCGGCAGCGTCCTTTGGCAGCAACACCGCCGCCGCGGCGCCGGCGGCAGGCGGGGCGGGCGGCGCATTCTCGGTGCCGGTGCCGCTGGGGTCCGGGGCCTGCTCGTGCTGCTGCCCCTGCGCCTCCACCGCTCGCGCTTTGGCGCCAGGAGACGACGGCGGCATGCTACGCGGAGTACCCGCAGTAGCGCCAGCGCCGGTGCCTACGCCAACAGCAGCACCTGTCCCGGTGCCGCTGCCTGCGCCTGCGCCAGTGCTGCTGCCGGGGCCAACGGCGGCGCTACGGCGCGTGGCGCCGCTGCCAAGGACGCGGTGCTGGCTGCTGCCGCCCTCCGTCACAACATCACGGGGTGCATCCAGGTTGCCTCCGAAGCCGCTGCAGTGCGCGGCCGTACGGCAAGGCACAGGCGCGCATTGCGACAGCGCGAACCGACCACGGTATCGCTCCACACATGCAGCATCACAAACTCCGCCGTGCTCATGGCACAATCCTGGCGGAAGCCTCACAGCCAAGCTGGTTACGGCCCGACCGGCGCAAACACAGAACACACGAGCTCTTGCCGTTCAGCAGGGCAGGCACCAAGAAGAGCGCGGTGCGAATGGGTGGTGAGGTGGGATGACCCGTTGTGGTGCTGGCCCTCCTCCAACAACCACGCTACGCAAAGCAGGCTCCAGGAGAGGCCGGCAGGCCTTACAGAAAGGGCGCGCAGCGCCGACACTGAAGGGTAGCACGCTTGCACGAACAACGGGTCGCAGAGACCGAACAGACACCCCCAGCGAGTGCTTGCGAAGCGCCGGCCGGCCCACCTGACTGTCAGCCCGCCACTGCCGGCACCGCCGAGGCCTACGACCGCCTGTCCGTCGCACTCGCTGGGGGTGTTGGCGGCGCGGTCGAGCAGGCTCATGATTGAGCATGGGCCCTGCGGCACCAGCCACACATGGATGCAGGCACAAGGCAGCGCAGCCACGCTTCTGAGAGCGAACCCCGCCGGCGCAGGGAACCGCTGTACTCGGACCATGCCTGACGCAGAGTTGCGGGATGCCTATCGTAGTAAGCGAGCGTACAAGCACGACTGTGGGCTCAAGGCTGACAAATGTTGAAAAACAGGAGGTATGCATTGCGTGTGCCGTGAAACAAAATCAGTGTATCAGTGTATGCCTACTGATCATACGATTCGGCCGCCGCTCTCTCCGCTTGCTGTATGAGAGGGAGCTGCCCTGCCTACGCAACGATCACCTATCCCACGATGCATACATGCATGCAGTGCGTGTGTGCCGTACTACGGTGGCTCAACGCACCTCGCTGCCCCCAGCCTCGCTTGGCGGCGGTGGTGGCGCCACAATGGTTCTGGCGGTTGGCCCCAGTGGCGAAGCGCCCACGACGGTGTTGTTCGCGCCGCGGAGCGCAGCGCGCTTCCTGCTTCCCGACGACGGCGCCACGGAGCTGTTGCTGTCGTGGTTGTTGGTGGGCGTTTCAATCACAGATACGATGGGGGCGGAAGAGGGGGGCTCGTTGGACCGGGAGGGAGCGGGGTGTCGAACAGCGCAACGGCGGGCCAGCAGCCGCAGCAGCGCCAGTGGGGCGCGGCGGCGGCGACGCGCAGGAAGTGCCCCGCTTGCCCCCCCCCCCCCAAAACACACGCACAGTGAGAGTGAATTGGCCACATCCCAGACCGAGCATGTGGTCCAATCTTGCTCCTACGGTCCTACCTGTGGCCCCCCGGCCTGCCAGAGGAGCTGTAGGATTCAGTGGTGGTGGTGCCGGCTGCAAGTGCCGCCGCGGGCTGCTTGGCGCCTAAAACGACGCCAGGGCGCAGCTTATTGCTTGCCGCTGTTCCTAACCGCCTCGGCTGGTCCGCCATCCGCACCGCTGCCATAGCCGCCGCGGCATCCGACACCTAAATCGGGGCAGGGGCGCACAAACGGGACACGGTAGAGCTTTGCAGCGGCAGCAGCAGCAGCAGTAGGAGGGTGGTGGTAGAAGCGATGCACTGTGCACTGTCGAGCCCTAAACTGTCAAACCCTAAACTGTCAAAGAGCAGAGTGGTGGCAGCAGCAACATCCGCAGTACGTATGTAGACAAGGATGCAGATGCGGTCTGACGTACAGCATACCAGCCCATCACTGCAGTGTTGCTCCCGCGCCAAGGGCACCGGCGCACAAGCTTTCAGTGCGCAATGGGGGCACACGCACGCACGCACACGCACGCACACGCACGCACGCACACGCATGCGCGCGCACGCAAACGCACATACACCCGCCACACACACAGTCATCCTGGCAGATCACACGTGCTGGCACCACCAAGGCAGAAGTGGTTGTTGCCAGAGCAGGCGAAAGCAGGCACGCCGCTGAACAGAGGTACCCCGCCACGCGCCACGCGCCACGCAGCTCACGACGTTGTCGTCACCTGCTGCATGACGTTTGCCAGCTGGCGGTTGCCCGAGTAGTTCGAGGAGGTGACGCTGCATCCGCCGCCGTACGTGGCTCGGCCCAGCCCCATGGAGAGCAGGCCTGAGGGCATACGGCAGCGGCGGCAGGCCCATGCAGCGATGAGGGGACAGTGGCAGGGGTCAAACGTCCTGCAAAGTAACGCGTGCGCCAACACTCAACGCCTTGCCAGCCGGCGCATTCCTGCTTGGCTGCCAAACACCATCCCGCGGTCGAAAGGTGTTTGGCGTTTAAGCCGCGGGGGCGTACAGCGCCGCGGGGGTCCCACCGGTGACGCATGCACCCCAAACACTTGAAAACACGGTGTCTGCCTTGACCGAGTGGCTGTCAATGGCCTCACACACAAACCTACCTAGCGTCGGCGGGCGGGCGGCGCCGGCAGCGCTCAGGCGATGTGGCGGCCGCCCGCCGAGCAAGAGGCTGATGTGGGGCTTGGCGCCCCTGCTGTCAATGGAGTTCCTAGCCCGCGGCACGCGCAGGGACGCGCCCTGCGCGGTTGCATGGCAGCGTACGGAACGTCAAGAAGGGAGGGCAACGGCCACGAGCACCGGGCGCGACGTGGTCCGGCACGCGTATGTGCGGTTGCCGCACCGCTACCCTACACGGCATCAATACTGCTAGGCTGTACACCCGACCGTGAGCCACGAGCGCGGGCCATGCCCGATGTGGCCGTCCTCGTCCCGATGCAACGATAGCGTGGTTGGTGTTGTACATGCCCGAGCCGCTGGCAGAACGGCTCGCAGCCACCGGGGCGCGGGCATCGAGCAGCACCAGTGGCGGCTTGACAGCGGGGCAGCTGTACAAGGCACGGCGTATCGGCCGGCTGCGGCGGGTCGTCCTCCAGCAGCAGGACGGTAAGAGTGCCGTTGCAGCCCCGGTGCATGCGCACCACCAGCTGCGTGCGAACCACCAGCCGCACGCGCACCGCCAGCCACCGCCGTTGAGGGGGGCCAGCTGCACGGCCACGGGCAACGCGCAACAGCCTGCACCCCTCGACCTCAAGCATGCACTTGTGCGCAGCTTTGCAGCACAACCCAACGTACCTGTGTAGCCTGTGCTGTTGTTGCCGTGTTGTTGTTGATGTCGGTGAGCCCTGCCCCCGCACCAAGCCCGGCCAACGCCTCCGGCCCTGCGCCCAACACCGGCTCGGGCTGCAGCCACCTGCACGCCGCCTGTGGGTGCGCGAGCAGCTCGGCGGGCCACTCCAGGGACAGAAGCTCCTCCTGTACAGGGCGGGCAGTAGGGCAGTAGGGCCTGAGGCCAGCTGCCTTGTAGGGGTTATCAGCAGGTAATGCGCTGACTCACGGTGCTGGCATCTACCTATCTATTCATCTATCTACCCATCTATCGATCTATCTAGCTATCTATCCATCCGCCCGTTCACCGTGCGGCCTGGCGCCGTGCGCCGTACCGTCAGCTCCAGGCAGAACGCCAGCGCGTGGTGGGGCTTATGGAAGGCGAGCACGAAGCCGTCGCCCTCGCAGCACTCGCTCTCGTAGCTGGGGGTTTGGGCGCAGGGGATGGGGTGGGGGTGAGGCGGAGGGGGCTGGAAAGGGGGCAAAGCGGGTGGGCGGTGTGGTGCAAGGTCGCTCGATGCAGGCCGTCGGCAGAACGGCTGGGCCGAGCCTTAAAACCGGACACAGGGCGCCGCAGACGCCAGCAGCGCCACCCACCATGAACGGCTATCCAGTAAACACGGAAAACCAACGCACAAACAGCAACAAACTCCACAGAGAGCAGCTGGCTGGGACACGATGCGGCCTTTCTGGCTTGTGCTATGACGGCATGCTTCAACGCCGCGCGAGGCGCCCAGCCACGGCTGCAGTGCAAGCGGGCGATGAAGGGCAAGCCAGCCTCACAAAGTGCAGCCACCGACCCAGCCACTTACCCAGCCGCCCCCCCGCACGCATTCAGTCTGGACTCACGCACGCCAGAGCGCGGTGCAGTACTTTGCGCCCCCCCCCCCCGCCTCACCCCCTGTGCTTTGGCAGCAGCCTTCGCAGCGCGTCGTGGTGCAGCGCCAGCGCGACGTCCATCACGGCGCCAGGGAGGTCGGACCACAGCTGGGAGGAGCCCTGGCGGTGGCAGCATTGGAACTTCGGGCTCAGGACGGAGGCTGACACACAAAGCCACTGCACGGCAGCTGAGGCACAGCTGAAGGCGCCTTTACATGCAGCTACCCGTGTGCAAACCATGATCACGGCAGTGCCAGCTAGGTTTGGCGTTTCCCCCTCAGCATGACTGAACGAAAGACTTCTCTTGGCGGTGGTTGAGGGTTACAAACAACGTACGTACGTGTACGCATGACATGTGCCCACACAGGTGTTGAGGACTCGGCATGCAACCGAGCATGCCTACCCGAAAGGCATTCAGCGCAACGTTTTGCTGATACGAGCTGTGGTTAGCCTGGCATGTGCGTGCGCTTCGTACCTGCACGTCGGTGACGACTATGGTGGTCTGTGGTCCGGGTCCAGGGGCAATCACCTTGCCCAGGAGTGTGACCTTGAGCGACTGCCGGCGGTACAGCAGCACACCTAGAACGGCACCGATGATGGCCAGGCAGCCCAACACCGGCAGCGCGATGGTCACCGTACGGAGCCTGGTGTCCGCCTTGTACAGCACTTGCACGGTGTCAGCAGGCGGCGGCGGCTTGTACGCGAGCAGCGACCAATAGGCTTGCTGCAGCGCCTGTTGTGCCAGGCAGGCAGGCAGGCAGGCAGGCAGGCAGGCAGGCAGGCAGGCAGTTGAGCGGCAGGGAAAGCAGATTAGGGTGTTAATGGCAGCACGGTAGCACTGCCAACATGCGATCACATGCGCAAGCCAACCCCGATTGGACGCGCTGTGCGCGCTTCGACCATCCGGGCTACACACGCATTGCATCATTTCCATCGTGATTCACTAGACGGCCGGCCGGTTCGTTGCGGACACGCCGAATGCAATCCTACTGTGCACGCAAGCTTCGAGCTCACTCACCTGCTTGGCCTCCGCGTCAGGGTAAATGCCATTGATGACGGATGCCCATCCCTGGACCAGGTAGCGTGCCGCCTGCGCGGCGGGCATGTCCACCCGGCTAACGTTGTAGGCTGCCTGCAGGCAGGGCAAGGGACGAGCAGAGGGCGGCCTTGGTGCTGCTGGATACGTCGTGTCTACCATTCATTCATACCTGTCGCTGGCCAGCAGCAACCAGGGTGGCCGGCGGAAGGGCGTGTGTGCGTGGGTGCGTGCGTGCGTGCGTGCGTGGGTGCGTGCGTGCGTGGGTGCGTGGGTGCGTGCGTGGGTGCGTGCGTGGGTGGGTGGGTGGGTGGGCGCGTGCCAGCGCAGGGCGCAGGGCGCAGGGCAGGCAATCAGTGATGCCGCCGGGTTTGGAACGAGCGGTCGGCGCGGTCGGCTGCAAAGCGTCCCAAGGCAGGGCTCGGGCCGATGGGCCGGCGTGGCGCGTAGCCTTCGCTTTGCCGTGAAGGTGCCGTGGCCAACAGGTGCACGCTGTGCTACTACTGCTGCTCCTACTGATGTGTGCGGTGGTGATGATGACCGCGCAGGCAGGCAGGCAGGCAGGCAGGCAGGCAGACAGGCAGGCAGGCAGGCAGACAGGCAGGCAGGCAGGCAGGGAGGGCACCCTGCAGGCCCCGCCTGCCACCCCGAAGGAGCATACAGGCTGGTGAGGTGTGATCCAACCCGAGGCCCCGCTCGGGCAGGCTAGCCCCAGCACCCAGCACCTAGCTACCGCCCATTACACCCACCTCTGCTGTGCGCAGCTGCCACCACACGCTGCCGTACACGTTGACCTCGAGCGCCAGGTTGGGGTGCACCAGCGCCGACCAGTAGGCCTCCAGCCAGGAACGCGCGTCGGCGGGGTCGTAGCCGCGCGACTGCGCACGGCCCGCAGCGTACGACAGTGTACGGAAGGGCAAAGCAAAGGAGGGGCGCACGTGTCATCGGGCGCGCGGCAGGAGAAGAGTGCGAATCTCCTGACATCATAACATCAAGGCAGGGACAGCGAAGGCGTACAGCACACAACAGCCGAGTGCCACACCGCAGGCAGTATCATCGGGCTGCTTGTCGGACATGGCGCGGCCGCTGTCAGGAAGGTGCACTGGGTGGGAGGGAGGGCGGCGCATAGCGTGCGCTGTTTTAGCCCATGGCGCGGGACGAATGATGAAGTGCGTCGTGGCAGCGAAAGTCCCGGCCAGGCCGCACTGCGAACACTGACGTACCACGAGGGAGCTTGGGTCCAGCGCGCTCGTGTTTGGCAAGCCGGCGGACCCCTGCGCCGTGCAGGGACCAGTGTACGGCATTGTGTCGAGTACGGTATAGATACGGCACCGGATGCACGGCGGAAGGATGGGGCCCACAACCTCCTGAGGAGACCTGGGCGCGGCCTTGAACGATCAGGTCAGGCCCACATAGTGCTCTTCGCCGATGCGCTGACTCCACTGCATGGGCCCGTCTTCGGCTTTAGTGACAACAGCGAGAGCCCGAGCATGTCGTATGCTATGTTGTCATATGCCGTGTACAGTCATACGCCGTTGTAGTCATATGTCGAGTACAGTCATGTAGGCTGAACGCGCTCACCAAGGACTGCGGCTTGGCTGCCGCCAGCAGGTCGGAGTAGTCGAACAGCCGGTCCTGCGGCCAGCACATCACCACGGCGCCTCGGGGGGCGTCTGACCGGGGCAACAGTACAGCACGACGCCATGCCGCCATGCCATAGAGGGGCCGGCTGCGCCGCACAGCAGCAGCAGCAGCAGCAAACCCACGCATTTCCCCCACAGGTGTACGGTTTAACATGTGCACCATTTCACAGTGCAGTGACTCTGCGCCCTGCCCTGGACCTCGGCGGGAAGCTGTCCTGTCGTGCATATTGGTTCACATGACTGGCCAGACACAGTCATGGCACGCACATAACATTGCAATCTGGCGTGCGGTATACCCCATGGAAATCCCGCTGACCGAAAACCGACACGGACAACCGTACACGCCGTACAAGGGCAGGTAACATGGAGGCAGTGATAGAACGCGCGTAGAACGTACGTACCCTCATCGCGTTCTCGTACATCACGTCATTTGGCAGCCCAGAAATGACGGCTGGGCCGCTTCCTGGAGATAGTGCAGGCTTGGGAGATAGTGGTGTGGCAGGGGCACTGCCGCCGCTGTCCGCCAGCAGCGGCGCCTGCTGCAGCCGCCGCCGCTGCCGCTGCCGCCGCGCCGCCTGACAGCGCGTATTGCCGCCGCCGGCTCCGAGCGGCGTAACCTTGGAGTTGATGTGCGTGTACGGCGCAAAGTTGACCAGCTGCGGTACGAGAGGCGCGCCCCAGGCGGGGACGGCTGCTAGCGCCGCCGGCGGTACGGGCAGTGCCGTACCGTTTACGGTGCCAGGTGGTGACGAGAGGCTGCGCCGCCGCCTGTGCCCGACCTCCTGGACTGAGGGAACCTGCGCAGAGCAGCCGTTACATCGTATGTGGTACGGAGCCGGCAACTGACATGCTGCGTGATCCCTCCCTAGCTCACCGGATTGGTTCATCAGCTTGGCGTTTCTGGCCCCCGCGCCACTTCACACAGGTGGCGCAAAGTCCAGCAAGCAGCAGTAGCACCCGCGCCAAACTCACCGACAGCGTTTCCGCATGCGGGCACATGTCCGCGGTGCACGGCTGTAGCGTGTTTGTCGTCCGGTCCAACACGTGGGTGGAGCCAGGCAGCAGCGCAACGCCCGTATTGCCATACGATGCGGGAGCATCCTTGCGCAGTTGGCCCTACGGATGTGACGTGACGGCGCACAACGGCGTTGAGCAGCGTTGGACTCGGGAACGGTACTTGTGGTGCCGCAAAGCCAGTCTGCGCATGGCGCAGCCCTGCCTAACGGGTGATTCGGCTGCCACGAAGTAAATGCTTCACACCTTATTGCCTCCTGGCCAGGCGCGGTGAGGTCCAGGCAGCTACTTCCTGGTCACGCTGTGCATGCCACAGGAACAATCAGGTGCTGTGCGCTTTTTGCCAGCCGTAACCCCGCCCATACGCACAAATGCGCCGCACTGCTCACGCATGGCACGGCGATGTAGGTGCACACATGTCAAAGACCAAGTTTCTCCGGCCACTCTTGAGCTACACAACGCAAAGCAGAGCACATCCATTGGGTAATGCCATACTGCCGTACACTTGCCATGATTGCCGCGTCAAACTGCAGCGCCATCGCGCATATGCCCTCCATGTGGAAGCCGGTGTGGGCGCCCTCGCACCCTGCACGCATGCATGTGCGCCAGGCAGCAGCAGCAGCAAGGGCGTGGTGGATGTGTGCGAGGCAGGCGCCGCGCCGCGCGCACTTGCATGGTTGGTGAGCACAGCGGCCGGCCAGCCGCTCATCAACGACGGCACTGCCAAACGTGCCGTCGTCCAGCAGCAGGATGCTACGGCGCATCACCAACGCACGCAGGCTCCGAACAGCGCACGACGCAGAGCAATACTGCCGTTCGGCACCAGGTGCACACCTCGACCCCGACAAGAAAACCCCCTATCAAGCCCCAGGGCAAAGTGCGCACCCTTGACCACTGACGAGGACGATGGTTGCGGCGGCGCGGCGTAGCGCCACAGCTGAGCGTAGATGGCCAGCGCCGCCTCCCACGCGGCCGAGCCTACCAGTAGCTCCATGGTGGGCGGGTCGAAGTACATGCCGTACGATGTCCCACGGGTCTGTACCATGGACGCCGCGATCGCGGCCACGAGATACCCGCCGTCACAGGCTGCGTGCACACAGCAGGCAGGGTTGCAACGTGCATTACAAATAGATCACACAAAAACGTCACAGGTTTCAACCGTGCGGCCGGAAGGCTCGGTGGTGTCCGGCGCATGGGCTCAGGCGAGCCGAGTTGCAGAGAACATCCTGGTGGTGGTGGTGGTGGGAACAAACAGGCGGATTACGATGCCTTGCCTCAGGACACGTGCACAGGCTGAGTGCAGCCAGCGCCAGCTAGCTGAATGCTCTGATGCGCTGGCCACAACGTGCAAACAAACGATGGCTTTTCGTGGAAATGCTCGCTGTACGATATCATATTGCATCGGGAGTAGCCCTAAATGTCAAATGGTCATCAACTCCGAGCCGGTCATATTGCATCGGGAGTAACCCTAAATGTCAAATGGTCATGGCCGATGGCACTGCTGATACCTCCGCGCTGGCGTCTGCGGCTCCATCGCAGTGCTCGCCGTGCAGCTGCAGGACTCGCCACCAGCACGATTGCCTGTGCGTACTGCCATGATGCGGATCAACCGAAAGCTGCTGCCGTACGCGAGCTCCGCCGATCCCGTCGTACCTGGCGCCGTGTTGATGCACAGCGGCCACTGGTCCAGCTCGCCGTCGCCGCTGGCGTTCACCCGCCGCGTGGCGTTGAGGCGGTCGGCCAGCTGCAGCAGCGCCTGCCAGGTGCGAGGCGGGCCGGCGATACCCTGAGCGCGCACACCACCGGGCAAGGACATGGCGCAGGGGGTGGCAGTTAGCTTTGGCTTTGCGTGGATTTCACGGGAATAGCCCAAACACGTCAAACATGATGCAATGACCGGAACCATTTGCACCCCCTGCACCCCCTGCACGGCGCTGCGCGGGCCCGACTCAGGTTAGGAACGGAAAGACGCCGGACGCGCCGCGTTTTCCGGGATGGAAGTCAACAACAACAACAACAACAACAACAAATGAGACAGCGAGGTGGCGCAGCGCGCGCAACGCTGCGGCCGGCTTGCTGCGCGATAGGTGGACAGCATGGATCCGAGGCTTCTCCAGAGGCGCTTCATCAGGCGGAGCGGCAGCAGCAGCAGCAGCCGGCGTCGAGGACAGCGTACAATTCATACACGACGGTTGGCCCGGGTGGCCCTGGCTGGGCCCCCACTGCCGGTGCGGCCGTACAGCAGCAGCGCAGCAACGCAGTGCACCGCCCCAAAGCATGCACGCGCTATTGACGGAGAAAGCCCGAGCCGAGCCTGCCCCAAGGCAGTAGCCCAGTACCCAGCTAGCGGACCTTGCCTCTGCCTCTGCCCTGGCCTGGCTCCGGCATGTTTCACGTCAGTACTGACGCACGGTGCTGCACGGGGCTGCCGTACCTTTGCGTCAAAGACGTCTCGACGGTAGTAAAGCAGCAGGCTTGTGATTTGATTTGTCACTTTGCCATCAACAAGCCCAACGACGCCCAGGGAGTTGCTGCAGCCGTGCGGGAAAGCGGGGGAGCGGAGGGGGGGGGGGACAGACCGCAGAACAGCGCGACGTCGATTACAAATTCGGGCCAGAGAGTGTCAGTAACTCCAGCCCTCACGCCTACATCACTGCACTGAGCTGATGCTAACATGTACAGCTATCTGTAAGGCCAAGCGTGGTGGTTGGCACGTGGCTTGGATGAGCGCCGCCGACGCCATGGATTCCCCCAAGTGCACCATCGTCGTACAGACAACTACGACAGCCTCCAAATGGTTGAAGCAACTGACGATTTGCTTCATTAGCCCTCTCGTTGTGTGCATAAGCCTGGCCACCTCCTGCGGGGCCTTTTGCGATAGTGCGGGAAAACGGACGGCGGAGCCAGTTACCGCGCTGATGCAGCCGCAACCCTGCTCGAACCGGTGCGCTGCACCATCTGATACTGAGGACACTGGCTAGTTGAACAGCTGACAGGCCGTGGCTGCCGTGATCAAGCCCAGCGCCGCCGCACTGCCACACACGGCGGTAGGGAGGTGCCGTAAGCGTACCATTGCTCACAGCGCGCCAAGCGCAGCCCGCGCTCACACGGCTACATCCACATATGTCAATGCACACACACGTCAAGCTATTGTCAATGCACACACACGTCAAGCTATTGTCAATGCACACACACGTCAAGCTATTGTCAATGCACACACACGTCAAGCTATTGTCAATGCACACACACGTCAAGCTATTGTCAATGCACACACACGTCAAGCTATTGTCAATGCACACACACGTCAAGCTATTGTCAATGCACACGACAAGGCGTAATGCCAGGAGGACGATTGGCACGCTATGCCGCTCGCGGCGGCGGTACACGCTAAGGAAGGGCGTTGTTGCAGCACAAATGCACAGACAAGTGGCTAGCCCCCCACTGCGGCGGCCCCGGAGGGGGGGGCGGCGGGCGCGGCCGCGCCACTCACAGCATTAACTGCTGCGTGACCGTGTTGGTGGACGCGCGCAGGAAGGACCACGTTGCCTGCTTGAGCTCCGCAAGGAGCACCCCGGGAACGTAGCCTGCGTCCAAGCGCAACAGCAACAACACGGCGCACGGAGGGAAACGCAAAGGTTCCGCCAACAGCGAGTACAGCACAGCGTGCCGCCGCCCACGCCCCCGGCCGGGGCTCGCCCACGCCTTTCCTCTTTGTCGCAGCGCAGCGCGCTTGTTGCGTGCGCAGTGTCACGGCGCCGCCCAGAAGTGGTCGCAGCTGCCCGGCACACGGCGGTGGTGAGCGGCGGGGGGCCTTGGCCCGCATCAGGACGGCGCAACTCAGGACTCGGACGCTTGGCGTCCGCCACCGCAGCTTGCCGCTTTTGCGCCATACGAGAGACCATGCCACCCGACGCCACGCCACGCCACGCCACAGCGCCGCGGAGCCGTGTCGCAACGCCACCAACCCCAAAACACAGTTCGCAGCCCGGGCCGCTGGTCGCGCGACATGATTCCCTGCTACGGCTCTGCAGCGAGAGCCGCCAGCGGCCTCTGCTGCTGGTGCTTCAGCTGCGGGCTGTACGGGCTGTCCGGACAGCGCGCGCACGCCGGCTTGCCAGCGCAGGGGCCGGCGGGGATACGCGGCCCACCGCCCGCGCGCCAAGACATACACTCACTCTCTCACGTCCGAAGGTGCCGATGTTCCCGGTCATTGAATCATTATTGATGTGATGGCCTAGTACCAATCCAGCAATCAACATGTAAGCCCATACTTGATCGGTACCCTCCGCTCACGCACTCGCCTTGGTCCTGTGTGTAGAAGGAGCCGTCGGGGAGGAAGTTCGGCCGCCACGTGCTAGGAAGCGGCGACACTTGGGGCTCCAACGCCACGCCCTTGGCTTTGACGATCTGCGCACGAATGGCACAAATTGTTCTTACATTACGCAATTCACTCCGTAGACGTCAACGTAGCCTCCCGGCGCCGGTAGGATGCAGCTGGTTACACTGCAACGTCCCAACACACGCAATTGCGCTCAGGCGCAAACCCGGTCAAGGACGCACTTCGTTCGTCACGTGGGCCCCTTCGCTCAGCATTGTGCAGTACACGTACCGATGATACCGTCGCTGTACCGCCGTACAAACGGAAGAAAGGATTCCTGAACCCAACGGCCTCAACCGTACCTGCTGGACCATCGAGCCGTACACGCCGATCCACGGCTGCATCCAGACATACAGCTTGACAGCATCGCCCTGCGCACCGCGGAATAGGGGGAGCGGCGAGGCGTGGCGCACACGTTGGTGGTTGGCGCAGTGCACGCTTTGACGGCAATCTACTGCCACGCATACACACGCCGACAAACGGTTTGGCAGCCAGCATGTCCCCAATGACGCGATTCGTGGGGTCGATCCCGCGGGCGAACGGCGGCATCCGCGCGAGCGCGTGCAGCGCGGCAGACGCTTACAGTACAAAGGGCAGGATGGCTGCCGTTGCATACAGACTCCCACTCTGCGCGCCACCTTCATGACACTGCAATGCTTCACCAGCAAGTCTTTGCCATACAGCGCCCACTGTGTGCCGAAACCCTCCACGCCCGCTACACCATCATACACTGAACATGGAGCGATGTCTCGGCGTACATAGGCGACTCAGCTGGCATTGCAGTGGCACCGCCAGACGGAGTGCACTCCTGCACATTGCAACCGTCGCGCAGCGCGGTATCACCGCCGCCGCCGCCGCTGCAGGCAAGCCAGGCAACGGTGCGGCAAACACGTGCCTGGGCGCATTTGCAGGACGTATTCTGCTCCTGGCTGGCTGCCAGGAGCGCCGCGCGCAGCTGCGCCAGGCCGTCCGCTACACGGGGGTCCTGCAGCAAGAGCTGCTGCTGCGCCTGAGTAGCGGTCCAGGATGGGTCAACCCCGCCCGGCGGCGGCGGCGCCGCGGCGCTGCTATAGGCCGCAGAGGCCTGCGTCGTGGTGTTTGGCGAGGAGGACGCTGTGGCCGCCGCCGCGAGCCTGCCAAGCATGCATAAGCACGCGGTGCGAGGGACCATATGGTTGCGAGCTACTACCTCGAGACGACGAGTGCAGCGCTCCATGGCGTCCATCAGCAGCAGCCTAGGGCGGGCATGCCTGGGGCAGCACGCACCCGTTGGTGGCCCGCCGTGGCTGCGGCTGGTGGCTCAGTGGTAGCAGCTTTTCTACGCAGCACACGCTCGTTCCTTGCCGCGCCAGCACTCACAAGCTGGGCACCAGAGGGCACCCGCTGCTGTCAGCCTTGACACATTAACACATGCACTGAACCTTTGCCTACAGTTTGTTGCATCAGGTGTACATTCCGCTACCCAGCCCCCAGTCCAGTCTGTGTACATGATCGGCCACAGCTAGGTGAGAGCATATGACACACCCAACGCAGCGAGGCACGGAGGAGCGCAGCAGCAGGCCGTGAGGCCACTCACAAGCTGGCGACCGCCGCAGCGATGCTGTCTGGGGCAACGGTGCCGTATGCGGACGTGTTGCAGGCAGCGGGGGGAGGAGGTGTGCCGCCAAGCAAGCCGCCAGCGAAGCCACTGCCACCATCAGGGACTCTTGGCACAGGGGGCTGAGCGCCAGGGCTGGCCGGAGACCCTGCAACGGGACAAGGAGGTGGGTATCACAGCACTTCTGGTATGTTCGGTGGTATCGCTGTGGGCTGGGCCGTATTCGGGAGGCAGATCCTGCGGGCGCGCATTGCCGCGGTGCTCGCCGGTGCGGTGTGGACATGTCATGGTGGCGCCCCCGCCCGCCACTGTCATGTGGTCCTTTACCCGCGGCGCCACCAACGACGATGCGTCTGGGGCTCGGCGACGGTGGCAACGGTAGCGGTGGGACTGCCGGTGGCGATGCCAGTGGCGGCGGCGGCGGCGACCCGCCGCCAATGATCGAGCCCGGTTTGGGCGTCTTTGGCCCCAGGGGCGGCTTCGGCAGGAACTGCAACAAGACAGGCCCCGGCGGCGGCATGCACAGGGGGTTTAAGGAAGCGGCGTGGCGTCAAGGGCAATGCCGATGAGCGCAGTGCGGCGGAGGTGTTCCTGGAGCCTGAGCCACGTGCACGTGCGGCAGGAAGCGGGGAAGCAGCATCGTTCACTGCTACGCAGTGATCCCTCTGTGGCACACAACGCGCTGGTTGCTGGTGCCGCAATGGCTGATGAGTGCGTCGGGTCTCAGCTGCCTCGGTGGGCAGTTGTATGCGCCCGCCACGCCGTCGTGCATCGTGCACACGAGTGGGCATGTGCACCATGCACGCGCTATGCGTACCATACGAGCGCTACGCGCGCGGCGCGCGCAGGCAAGTGAGCAGGCCGGGCCACGCAAGTTACAAAGGCGCCGAACACGACCATGGCTGCATCTGGCGGTGCATGCGTGGATGCGCGCACCATTCATGCAGGGCATGGTGCCGTGCGGCGCTGTACGCGGGGACGCCGGCTATCCCGACAACTCATGCATGCATGCATGTCCCGGCGTTATGGCTAGTTTCAAATTCAAATGTCATGTTGGGCCCCAAAACGACCTTCACATAGAGTAAGGCGTAAGGCGTAAGGGGCGTAAGGCGTAAGCCGGCGGGGCGCTGCCAAAGCCAGCAGCGCGCTGGATAACAAGCCAGCGCCTGTTGCTATTCGTCCAGTGCGCGTTCTCCACACTGCGGGTGCAATTGCTGCGGCTCGGTTTCGGCTATGAACGTCATCAGGCAGCACTACTATAGCAAGGATACGCGCGAGCGTGTAATCCACCTGTACCACGTAGAGGACTTCACCATCAAGGAAATTGCTGCTATCTTTGCAAACCGCCCTTGCTATCGCACCGTGCAGCGCATACTAGGGGAATACGTCGATCTTGGCGATGCGCACCAACTAATTGGGCAAAAGGGCAGCCGGAAGCGCCGCGCCTTTGGTGTTGAGGAGGCAGCCGTGCTTGTGGACCCGAATGTACCGCCACAATTCTCACATACAACTTGCTTCACTGTTCGGGGCCTTTTGGCAGGCGTCCCCGCGACGTCCATCTGTGCACTGTTCTCAAAAACGGGTGACGGTAAGCAAGCGGCAAAAGCCTGGCACCACAACGCTGTACCGGCGGCCTAGCTACCCAAATAGGCGTGGCGATCACGCGCGTGGTTATCAAGCAGCCGGCCGAAGGCTGGTGCTCGGGCCCGGGGGGGTGTACGCCTTACGCCCCTTACGCCTTACTCTATGTGAAGGTCGTTTTGGGGGCCCAACATGACATTTGATTTGAAACCCGCCATAACGCTGTCCGCGCCCAAGTTTCTACCATGCACGCATTGACCATGCCGGCCATGGGCAAATACGGCTGGGGCAGGGCTATGCCCTTCTTACCTGAAGGATTGCCTCGCTGCTGACGGTTGTTGACGGTCCACCTGTGGGGGGTGCTATGCAGCTCCCGGCTGTGCCCTGTGCTCCTGTATTTGGATGCTCGGTTGGTTGCAACTGCAAAACGCGCGCCACAGAGCCCAGTGAGGCAAGGCAGACCTCCTCGTCCCCGCCACGGCGCAGGTCCCCGAGCCGCAGGCAGCCACGAACCTGACGCTGGACTTTCTGGCTATAAAGCTGTTGTGGTTGTAGGCAGCAGCCAATCCAAAGCTCCAAGCAGCATACACGGCTACCAGCACCGCCACATAGCGCCCGGGCCTGCCACGCGTTTTTCCCATCGTCACGTCCTGTATGCGCCCAGTCCCGGGTTAACCGGCGGTCGCAGCTGCCGTAGGCGTGGCTGGCATGATCCCTACTCAGCACAATCACGCGAAGAACCCCGACAGGACATCAGGCCGCGTGTCGGGTAGTGCCTCTACGAGAGCCGCACGAACGGGAGGAGAATTTATCGGCAGTGGGGTCCAGGCTCGCAGCGCTTGCCTAACGCCACGATTGGCGAGCGCGTTGGCTTGCTTATCGCTGACCCAGGTGTTCAAGTGGTCTCAAGTGACGCCGTGCCGCCGCCTCGTGTGTCTTTGTCAGGCCGTCCGTAAAAGGCGTCCAGACTGTGGTGGTCAGTCGGTTGGAAGCTGGTACACGCGTCGCTAACGTGCTCCTGTCAGTGCCGTGCCAACAAAAGAGCAGCACCGGTCAGCTGCTTGCGGTGGACCTAGTGCCGTCACTGAGCCGCTGGACTAGTGAAGTGGACTACTATCATGACTACGGCTGGCGCAGGCGGACCCGTGCGTACGATTGGTATACGGGCTCGGCCAGCCTGCAAGTACCGCGGCCTCGGTGTTCCTAAACTTGTACCACTTCGTAATATGACTAAATCAGTAACATTACTCAAGGTAGGCAAAAGAGTGGAAGCAGAAAGCAGAAGCAGCTCCTTCTGCTTCTGAAATGCTCCTTCTGCTTCCAAAATGACATCACGGCGCGCTTGCCATGCTGGGCTGTCAATGTCCCACAAGCTGAGACTCGTATAAAAACTTTGCCTTGAGAGGCCGTCGACATGAGCACCCACGTCGTCATGGCACCCACAAGTACCGAACAAGGTGCAGGCCCCACCCGGGCAGCGCGGAGAGCGCGACCTGCAGCGCGCCGACAAGTGCGCACGCAATGCAGACCAGCGGTGTGCGAAGCGTGTCTCCTCTTGGCACTCTTCGCGCTCAGAACCCCTTCTCCCCAGATGGAAACGCGGGGGCCCGACACGTGAAGGTAGTCGTGGCTTGTCACCCCGCAGTTGTCACCCGTGCTGCAAGATTGTCATTCGGCAGCAATAGTGCCAGCACGCAGCAGCGGACAGCCAGTGCAGATTAGCGGAACGTGCGTGAAGTCGAGCCGCGGCAGCTTCACTTCGGTTTCCCTCGTTGGGTCTTCGCGGCCCCGTTCCTTTGCCGCTGGTCGCTGTTTGTTGAGGTTCCTTGCTGCTGTTCGCCTCTCGTGCTTCCGGTCTCTGTTGCCTGTTGCTGGCTGCCGGTCGTAGTTCTGTGCTGAGCGCCTGCGGCTTGGCGCCTTGCAGCGCGCCGCCGCCGTGTTGCCTCGCCCGGTCAGCCTTGCTTCGGTTTCGTCTCGTTCAGCCTCGTTCCGCTTCGTTCTGGCGTTCTTGGGCTGCCCTTGTGCCACCCGGCCTTGCGGCCCCCCTTGTAACGAACCTACTACTTCGCCATCGAGAAAGTCCGGCAAACGTTCCGTCGGGATACGTCCCCAGAAGCGTGGCTGATTAGAGGATCCATATGGCGAGTCGAACCACTGCACGTCGCTGATGTTGAACGACCCGTCAGCGGGGCTAGAAAGCGCTGGGGCGTTGCTAAGGCCGTCTTTCGGAGGGCCCAAGCGGCCCTGGAGAGCGGGTTCGGTCGTAAGCTGGCCAACAAGGGCCAGCAAGGAGAGCAAGTAGTGGGCTTCCTGGTCTGTTTCGCTTGGAGCTGCAGTGCTCTTCTTGAACGTCCCTAGCAACAGCACTGGCGCGAAGAACAAGAAACCTGCCGCAAGGAGCATTGCGGAGTGACCGCAACGGCGGCCCATGACTGGACCAACTACTCAAATGGCACCATCGGAGGTTCGCGTTGCTGGGTTAGGCTGTGAGTAAACTAGGCGTCAACAGCGGCATGGATTAGCGGCTTAGCGATGCTGGGTAAAGGCCGCTTTCCGTTCCGCCAGCCTTTCCTTTGTGTTTACTAAGCGGCTTTACAAATCTGTCCAGGAGAACTCCATTACGAAGTGGTACAAGTTTAGGCAGACCGCCGCGGCCTCGTTTGTCATCATTGCCGCTGCCCGCACGTTTGTTTGCAACTGCTGCCTGCTGCACTGCACCCAGGGGGGGCCACTTCTGTCTTGTCTAACGTTTGTCCTCTTTTGCGAGCAGCAACCTCTGCGGCTTACCGCGGCACAGGTTGCAGGTTGTGCCGTCCTGGTGCCGTCCGTCCGGGTGTATCGTCCGGGACTTCCGTTCATTCTCAAGGCGACATCATAAGGTCCATAGGAGGATAACACTAGGGGTGGAACCGGTTCGGACCGCTATGACCTCCGTACTGGAACCACTTCGGGCACGGCCATAGTGGTCCAAAGCCGGTTTAGCCGGTTCGGGCATATGGGGGAGGCGCCCGTACAAGGGGTTTTAAGGTTCACCGCCAAGGGTCTTTGTCGCCAGCAGGGCCGAAACCGGCTGCATAAGGACGCGACAAATCGTTATTAAATCATACTAGGCCGGCACGCTTGCTTTCCCAGGCTTTGTTGTGTCCTAAGGGCCACTCTCCCCAGTCCTCCCCGTTGTTGTGTGCATGTCCACCAAGTGCAAGTGAAATCCACATAAAACACCATATTGGAGGCCCTGACGAACATCACAAACCTCTATTGGAGCTATTTTCATCTCTCTTGAGCGTGCCCGGTACTCTGGTAACGGCCCTTCTGTAGTTCTCAGACTGCCACATTGCTCTGCATCGTGCCACGATAACTGCCACCCTGGGACAGCAGCCATCAAGCGGATGCAGCGTAGTTGCTGGAAATGATGTATTAGGCGGCATGCACGCGCCAGAAGCGGGCTGGTGGATGGCCAGGCGGCCGATCCGGCTAGGCTCTGCGGTGCGATGCTACGCCGAGCAAACACGGGCCCTGAACGTCCACCGGACGAGCCGGAGCCCACAGCGGGCACGCACATGCTTTGTGGCCACCAGCATTGCTGTGTTTCTGGCCCCGTGCTCCGCGCATATAGCCCTGGTCGGGGCCGTCAGGTGCCGCACGACGGCGGATTGCCTAGATTGCCGCCACCTGGTACCAGCCGCTTCACCGCCGCATCGCTAATGCGATGAGCTAGTATGACATGCAACATCCGTGCACATTTAGGCGCATGCCTAGCGGCAGCAAAACGGTACGACTGCAGCATGCATACGTGTGGCTGCGAGCGGCAGGTGGCGGCGGCTGTACGTGCGGGCAGCGTGCAGGCAGCACTGCCATCCACTTGAGCACTCTAGCTGCAAGATGCTGATGCAGCTATACGACAGGGGCTTAACATGGCTAATTTCGGCCAAAGTCAGGGGGGGTTGCAATGTGCGTGGGGTGTTGCAGGCTCCGTTCCCGTACCTACCCAGCCAGCCACCGATCGGCCAAACACGCATGCAAGGCCGGCATGGCACGCATGCATGGTCCAGGCTACCATGCAAAGTGTTTGCGCGGGGTTGCGTGGCCCAAACGACCCCGATCAGGCCCCATGCAGAGGCAGAACGGCGTGCGCCAAACGCACCCCCGCCGAGGGGGCTTCCGCCAGGAGTAACCTCACCAAAACTATTGCCCACGCTAGCCAAGGCACATATGAACACGGCTACCAAATTTTGGTTAGGTTACTCCTGGCGGAAGCCGGTCATTTTTGGGCGCAAATATCATCATTTTTGATGTACAGGCGATTCCCCCCTGAGCGGTTCGGGGTTCCAGGCGCTGTTGCGTGCACGCACCAAGAGGAGCTCCAGCCCCGTACGCGTTCGGAGCCCGGCGCGATGCTTGTTGAGTGCGTTTAGCCTCCCAAAGCCCTGGTGCTCGTCCCTTTCGCTAGGCAAGGCTTTCTTTGCTTGTTTCTCATCGTTTTCCCCCAGCCGTGGTCAACCGCAGCTCCAGGGCGGTCATACAGCAACCCGTAGGTTCGTAGAAGGTTCGTTACATGGGGGCAGGGGGCCGCTTGTGAGACGGCCAGCCAACCACAAACGCCGAAAAGGAGACAAGAGCCAAAAGGCCAACAGGTGACGGACTAAGACAGCGTGAAGTCGGGGAGGAAGGGTCGTGCATGCTCGAAGGTGTTCAGTTTGGTGTTGTATGCTGCACACCAGCAGCTCTCAAAGCGGCAAAGCGCCAACCGTACAGCCGTACTGGAAACACCCCCGGACGGCACAACCTGCAACCTGTGCCATGGTGACATGGTCAGCAATCCGCAGAAGTTGCTGCGCGCAAGAAAGGACAAACGTGAGACGAATGCGGCCCCCATGCGACAGGCAACAGGTGCAAACAATGACGTGTGGGCAGCAACAAGCGAGGCCGAGGGGAGGTGATTTGTGCCGAAGGGACCGTGGTAAACATGTCGTCTGCGAGCAGTAGCGAGAGGATCTCTGGAATGGTGGTCACTCAGTCGGCTACGGCTGTCGCGTCCGTTTGTCATCGGCGAAAGCCGAAGTCGACGAGGACCCCCAGAGGAGGCGTCATTGAGTAAGGCGAGTCCGACAGCAGGGTGCGTGTAATCCCGTGCGGCGCTTGGCCAACCGTCTGGCACTCCCTACTGAGGGCGCGAGGCCCAGACGTGTAGCGCACGTAGAAGGGTCGCCGGATAAGCTTTACATGTCACGCTCAGGCGTGTGAATTGACCAAACACTGCGCATGCTTGATGAGCTGAGGGCTCCTTTGCCCCAGCACTCCCCCCGTTTGATGGCGACGCTCGGCAGAGAGCTCCCGCGGGCCCACCCGAAGCTGCCGGCATCCTCCCGAGCTCCTCCGTCGCGCCATCAGCCACCTCACAGTCATTCTTAATCTCACGCGGCAGTGGTCCCCGCCCACGACGTGCAGCAGAGGTCTATCTAGAAGCTTCGATGATCAACGGTGGTTGAAGAAAGGAACGCTACGCGAATCTTAGCAAAAGGCTACGGAGTGTACACGCCCAGTGCAGCACGGCAAGCCGAGAGTGCCAACGCGCGTTTGAGGCACTCAAGCAAGACTCCCCCCGCCTTGGCGCCTTTGGCCTCCTCCCCCTCCACTCCCACGTCCTGTCCCGCCACGCCGCCATGGCCCTCCGCCTCGTCCAAGCCCTCCTCCCACCACCCCCTGCGGCTGCTGCTGCGCCCACCCCGGCCCCCTCTCCCCCGTCCCCCAACCACGCCCTCCTGGCTGCCGCAGTCCTCCGTCACTCCTTCCCTACCCTTCACCCCGCCCAAGCCCTGCTGGCCTTCACTGAAGCCGCCCCTACCGCTGCCGCTGCCGGTGTCCTCGCCTTGCCGGGGGTCCCCCAACCCTCTCCTCTCCCACCTGGTTTCCTTCGCCGGGCAGCATCAGCCCTCTCTGCCCTGGGCCCCCTTGCTACCACAACGACTGACGCCCCACCCGCCCTGGCCACCCCTGCAACCCGCCGCTCCGTCCTCCTCTCCGTCTACTCGTCACCAGACGCCCTGCGGGCCGCCATTATCCCCCTTACCTGGACTCTGCTGCCTTCCACCGTCCCCGTCCCCCCTTCACCGCCTGTTGCCCCGCTCACCCCCTCTCCTAGCGTCCGGAACATCACTGCCCTGCTTGAGATGGGTACAGCAACCTCCCGTGCTTCCCGCCACCTCCACTTCGTGCGTGACGCCCTGGACCGACCCTCTCTCCCCCCCACAACACCACACTTGGCGGCCTTCCAGTCCACCCTAACTACGGTGTGGCGTGCCCGCATTGACAATCGCGTCAAGGAACCGCTCTGGCGCCTCGCCAGCAACTCCTTCCCTGGCGCCTGCTTCCGCTCGTGGACCTGCCCCTGTGGAGCTGCAACGCCATCCTCTCGCGGCCGCTGCCATACCTTCTGGGATTGCTCCGTCGCCCAGGCTGTCCTGGCCCAGCTGACAGATGCGCGCCTCCCCGGGGGCCCCGTCACGGCCGTCACCCGCGAGCAATTGTGGCTCCTGACCCCGCCCCCCGGCTACCGGCCCGGCCGTGCTCGCTGGATTAGCATTGCCCTGTCGGCTGTTGCAGCCATTGAGTTCGGACGCCGTGTCCTGTGGGCCCGCACGACTGCTACCCTCCCTGATGCACCCGCCGCCGCTGCAAACCTCGCAGCCGAACGCTTTTGGTCCCTCATTGACGAGGACTCCCACTAACCCCCTGTTGTTGCCGCCTGTTTTTTGCCGTTGGTTTTGATTTTCGGTTTCCCTCGTTGGGTCTTCGCGGCCCCGTTCCTTTGCCGCTGGTCGCTGTTTGTTGAGGTTCCTTGCTGCTGTTCGCCTCTCGTGCTTCCGGTCTCTGTTGCCTGTTCCTGGCTGCCGGTCGTAGTTCTGTGCTGAGCCTTGCAGTGCGCCGCCGCCGTGTTGCCTAGCCCGGTCTGCCTTGCTTCTGTTTCGTCTCGTTCCGCTTCGTCCTGGCGTTCTTGGGCTGCCCTTGTGCCACCCGGCCTTGCGGCCCCCCTTGTAACGAACCTACTACTGCTGAGCTTACGTCTTGGCCATCCCCGATCCGGCGCAACCAGGCGCAACCGTACCGTGAGGTTATTTGCAACGCGTCCGCGCTCATCCGCCGGCGGGTACCAGTAGCTGGCTGGTTGGTTGGGGCTGTTGCCAACGGTGTTATAAGGTTACGCATGGTCAAACCCGCGTGTGTTAAGGGGGCTGGGCACGATGGACTCGCACGTAGTGCTCATGTTACGACGACACCCAAAGGGTATCTACCCAGCGACACCCAGCCACCAGATTCCGGCTGAACGCAACTACCATCCGCGAGATGCTTGCGGTCGTGCATGCGCTGAAGGTGTGGCGTTGCTACCTCGAAGGCCCACGCTTACCCTGCGCTCAACAGTGCTCACTGATCACAATCCGAACACGTACGTGCAGACACGGCCCCTCCTTTCCAGATGTCAGGCGAGATGGTCAGAGTACCTTGAGCGGTTCGACATGGGAGCATCGTCCTGGGCGCTGCAATCCTGCAGTCCTGCAGACGACCCGCTGTCTCGGCCGCCGCCGGCGGGGCACAGTGTTGTTTGTGCCCCCCCCCAAAGGTCCGAGTTGGCCGGGACTCATGCATAGTGCTAATGTCATTGGTGACATCGCTATGGATCGAAAGGTTGCGAGTTCGAATCCTTGAACCTGCAACTTTCTACTTGCGGGGGGAAATGCCGTCCTGGGCATAGTTGACCACCCTTTGAGGCGGGGGCTATGCTGCCAACCAGGCGGAGCGAGTAGGCGGAGCGGAGCATGCCCGTAGCCGGATCAAGCCGAACATGCCGGCGCCATGACCGAGAGCATGGAAAAGCATGGTGCCGCAGAGCCCTGCTGAGGGCTCATCACCTCTGGCCCCTTAGCACACGCGGGTATGACCCAAGCGTAACGTTTGCCCTTTTTGTTTGTGCCGCGATAGATATGATGGCTCGCAGCGATTCCGCTGCGGCCTCAGAGGCCTTGGTCTCTCTTCCTGCGTTTGAGAGGTTGGTGCTCCAAGGCTACGCTACGGACCCATGGTTCGCTGATTCAGGCAATCAATACGGCCGGTTTGACGCAATTCAATCGGTTTTGGTACCGTGGCAACGCGTTCGTCATCCCGCACGTACGACAACAACTTACGTTCGCATTGTATTCGTGAATGTCTGACGATGCGCTTGCTGGTCACTGGCGTGCAGAAATCCAAAGAGCTTGTCAGCCGCTACTTCTGGTGGCCTGGCATTGGTACGCACGTTCGCAAGTACATTACCGCTTGTGACAGCTGCCAACGCGTGGAGGCGTCGCAGAAAAAGCCATCAGGCTTGGTGCAACCCCTTCCTATTCCGGCTTAGCCTTGGTGGGCCGTCACTACGGGTTTCATAACTTACCTTCCGCGCGCCCTCCGCCGCTGGCTACGACGCTATACATCCTCGTCATGATCGATAAGTTTACGAAGATGGTGCATTTTTCGAAATGCTACAAGAGCGTGGATGCGCATGGTGTTGCTCAATTGTTGTACGAACACGTCATCCTCTGTAAGCATGTATGGCAATCCGCGCACGCTTATCACCGACCGTGGCTCTGTGTATGTTCACAGCGGCATGAACTTCTGTGCGAAGCACTTAAGAATACAGCAGTGCCTTTCCTCCGCATACCATCCGGAATCCGACGGGCAGACTGAGCGTGTCCACCGCGTGTTGCAAAACATGCTGTGACACTTTGTTTCGCAAGACACAACGTCCGCTTGGGATGAATCTGGGATGAGTACCTGCCTATGGCTGGGTTTGCCATCAACAATTCGGTACATCCACTGGTAACATGCCTTTCCGCTTGAACTTTGGTTTCGACCCGCTAGACCCCCTTACTCCTCTCAGCCCCCTGCTCCGCCCTGAGAGGGGGAGGAGTGCGCACAAGAAGTGCGTCGTGGATCCTAACCGCAAGATTGACTTTGCCCGTGCGCAGCAGGAAGCTTTGCATCGTGCGCGAGCATGCCTGGAAGCGGCGCAGCGACGCCAAAAGCGGTACGCTGGCAAGCATCGGCGCCCTCTTACGCTGGAGGTGGGCTCCCGAGTACTACTCAGCACGAATACATACATGCGGCTGAAGACAACACAACAATAACAACAATAATAATGATAATGATAATGATAATAGTTAAAGTAAAAAATGATGATGATGATAGTTGATAACAATAACAATAATAACAATGGTGATTAATGATGAAAATGATGTTAATAATGATCAAAATGACAATAGTAATAGTAATGATTATAATGATACGCTGGGTCAGACCCGCGTGTGTTAAGGGGGCTGGGCACGATGGACTCGCACGTAGTGCTCATCTTACGACGATACCCAAAGGGTATCTACCCAGCCACCAGGGTGTGTGCCCAGACATGACCGCATGCTCATGCAATTTGGCGGCGCAGCGGCGGGCCGCGGGTTGCCCTACCAACTGCCCCTCACGGTAACTGGCCCTATTAAGCACCAGTTAGAGCTTATGGCGCCTGTGGGCCTGAGCGCTAATGGGTAGCCATTTGACTCTATTACAGGCCTAACTTTTCTCACTTAGTCTAACCGAGCGCCATTAGACCCAGCCGCCTGACGCCGGGCTCATAGCTCATAGGCGTCAATTAGTGCGATTAGCGGCCATTAGAGCTAATGGCGCCTGTGGGTTTGAGCGCTAATGGGTAGCCATCAGACTCTATTACAGGCCTAAACTTTCTCAATTAGTCTAAACGAGCACCATTAGACCCAGTCGCCTAATGTATAACGCCTCACGAGGCTGCGGCATCGAAGGCATCGAAGACCGCGGCAGTGGCGGCGGCGACCGGCGCCTCGATGTAAAACCATAACAAAAGTACACACGCCAATCTGCCGGCCTGCCACGCAGCCCGTGCATGCTTTCGCCTCACACCTTGCCACTGTCATACCGATAACTACGCACCGCACTGTCACCCACAAGCTTATACCTGTGCAAGTCACGCCAATCGGTGCATCACGCACGGGTCCACACAACGTTGTTCCACCCCAAGTTCGCGCAGCAGCGGGACCAGGCGTCGCCCAATGGCGCCACACACACCGAGCGCAATAGCGCTTTGTTGCGTGCACCGCACCCGCCAGCCGGCCGCTTGCAGGAGTTCCGCCAAACGGAGGTGTTGCTGGGCCTTTTCATGCGTTTTGTCCGCATGCCTGGTGTCCGAACCGTATCCAACTTCGAGCAGGTGGACGGTGTGTTTGCAGCGTTCGTCGGCCGGGGGGCCGTCGTACTCTGCGTCCATGCGGCTGAAGACCCGCGCACGCTGCTTCCGCGCTTCGTTGGTCCGTTCACCGTCGCTAAGCGTATCAATGAGGTAGCGTATCGGCTGCTGTGTCGGGCCTGGCGGCTGAACATGTGCGATTTGCGTGACGTGAGTCATCACGTACACTTGGCGCATACGGCGCGCACCTGTATGTGCGCATGCTCGTATGTAGCTGCCCGCCAGCTGTCCGAGCTTCGCCAGCGGGCACGTGCAGCGTTGACCCTGGCATGAATCTTTGGCTACGTGCTGTCCGCGCTAAGGTGTTCAAAGGCCTTACAGCAAGCGTATGGCATCTGTCTGATGAGAACAATCCGTTGTCGACAGCGCGATAGGTCTGTAGGTTGCTTTGTGGTGTGCGCATCTCAGATGTCGAACGTGCGTCACAACTTGAGTAGGCTTTGCAAGAGTTCGGAACAATGGCTGCTGAGCCAAGACATCTGCGTTGTTATCCTGAGGTTGTCTGAGCAGTTTGCTTTGCTGGTGTTGTTCTGCTAACGTATCGCCGAGCTCTGAGGTCTGAGCTCTGAGGTGGATTTCCGTACAACGATCAGTTGGGCCCTGCGATCTCTCTGCGCCGCGCGTGCTACTGCTGCCCGCGGATGGTTTTCATTACAGTACGTTGATTGGGGCGACTGCGTGCCGCCGCACACCCCTGCCGCCGGATCAATCAAGAAATGTGTCGATGGTAGATTGGCTGCCGCGCGCCGTCCGCCGCCAGTCAGTGCATGGTTTGGATATAAGCGCAGACGCCCACTTGCGCCGGCGTCTTGCGTCTCGCCAGTGTCGAGAGGACCCCGACTCTGCAACGTCAGTTTGGTGCGACCGCAGCACTTAGCCCCGCGCGTCCGCGTACTGCTCGCGTTCGGCGCAACAACCCCGCGCCCCTGCAGTGGTGCACACACCGGCCCGCCGCGTGGCCTTTGCCTCCAGCCAGAGCAACCGCGCTCTTGGCGTGTAACGTCCCAACGCTAAGCCTGTCTCTTCTCCGTGAGCAGCGCCTTCCTCAGCCCGTGCACCGCGTCGCCTGCCCTGCGCGCGTGTCGCCAGTCAACCACTGCGATTTTCGCGTCCGACAGCCTCGACTCCGCCTCAGCTTCACCGCGCTCTCCTTCTCCCTTTAGACGCAAGACCTTGTGCCCGCCGGCATGCATGTACATACCATGAATCCGCCATGTTCCACGAACGAGCGCGACAGCTGGACCTTCCGACGCAGTCACGCATGCATGATGTATTTCATGTATGCATCGCTGCTAAGGCCGTACGTGCACGACGGGCGCGTACCTGTACCGCCACTACCTGAGATCATTGACGGTGAGTTTGAGCAAGAGGTTGAGACTGTCCTTGCGCACCGTGAGAGCAAGGGTGGGCGCAACCGTGTCTGCCGTGAGTTCCTTATCCGTTGGAAGGGTTTCGATGCGACATGCGATACGTGAGAACCTGAAAAGAATCTCACGAACTTCCCCGAGTTACTGCAAGCCTACTGTGGGCTAGCAAACAACCCGTAACACCGCCTAAGTCTACTGAGTCGTCCCATGTGCACACTGAGTCTGACAGTGTGCACATGTCATGTAAGGTCATACGTTCCGGGCGGCAACTTAAGGCACCCACGCGCTTCGCCATGATCCTTGCCTCACTGACCATGCATGGTTTCGGTCCGTCAACCTAACCCGCACTCTTCGCGTTACGGCGTTGAGGCATGCATGCAGTGGTATCAGGTGGCTGCCGCGACGGACAGCCTTCCGAGGGGGAGGACTGTAACGTACGCTGTACGGCACGGGGTTCCCCTGTAGCCGGATCCGGCGGCACTACTAGCTAGTGCTCAAAGGACCCACGGGACACTTGCTGCCACTTCCACTTGCTGAAGATCAGGGCGTTACAAACAATAATGAATATTGCTACAATTAAACAAAACGCTGGGTCGAACCCGCGTGTGTTAAGGGGGCTGGGCACCATGGGCTAGCATGGAGCAGCCTTACGAACTACCCAGCCACCAGGGGATCCAGAGGGGGGGCCCTAGCCGCGTCCCCTGGGCGCCGCCGCTTGCCGCGGCGGGCCTTTCCCAGGGCGTTACAAACAATCACGCCTGGCTTGTCTAGCGCCCGAGGCTAGTCTGAGTCCTACTGCCGCGCGCGGCGGGGCTGGGACCTGTGGAGCAATCACCGCTAGCTACTCGGCGGCCGCCCTTAGTAGCCCTACTTGTGCGCCTGACACCGGACTATACAAAAACAATGAAAGTACGCTGGGCCACACCCGCGTGTGTTTAAGGGGCTGGGCACGATAACAACAATAATAAGAATAAAGTTTATTGTAACAATGATAATGATAACAATGATAATATTAATCATATTTGTTTTACGCAGTGCGTGGTCAAACCGGCGTGTGTTTTAGCTGCCGGGTCGCACGAGCATGTCCGTGAGACTGCCGGTTCTTAACGTCTGCAGCAGGGGTGCTGCGCCTGATGACAGACAGCAACCACCAACAGACGTGCCAGAAATCTCTCGACCCCTATGGGGATCGAACCCGAGACCTCTCGCATGCCAGCCACCTCCACGAACTATGTTGTGGCAAGGCCTTGTCCAGTTTTTCCTTCCACTGGCGGGAGATATCTGGGCACGATGGACTCGCACTCAAGTGCTCATCTTACGACGGTACCCGTAGGGTACCTACCCAGCCACCAGGGTGACACCGGACTAATCATCGTCGGACGAAGGAAGCCGCTGCGGCTGCCGCTACCGCCACCTGAAGTCACGCGCCGCGTCCGCGCGCCGCGTTCGGTGCATCCGTGCGCGGCCGTGACGAAGCGGGCACCAGCACCAGGCACACGACCGTGCATCCGATTCGCAGTATGCAAGGCCGGAGCTCGCTTCATGAGCACCGGGACCTAACAGCATTATCACTATTGTTTTCATAATTCTAATCATTCTTATCATTAATTGTTGTTGTTGTTATTGTTACAACAAAAAGAATAAAAACAAATATTGTTATAACAATTATACTTAAAACAACAATGATAAACAATACGCTGCGCCAAAACCGCGTGTGTTAAGGGGGCTGGGCACGATGGGCTGTTATTGTGATTATTGTTGTTGTTATATTACATAACAATAATGCGCGCTCGCGAGCGCGCACCCAGCTACCAGATCATTATCATTGATATCGTTGTAACTGTTATCATTGTTTTGCTACATTACGCTGGGACTGCGCTGGGACCCACCCCGCGTGGTTCCAAGTTCATAATAATAATAATGATAATAATAATAATAATAATAATAATAACAATAATAATAATAATAATAATAATAAAAATAATAATAATAATAATAATAATAATAATAATAATAATAATAATAATAATAATAATAATAATAATGATAATCTATATATGACGCGGCACTGCGGCATCCGTGTGTCGGAGCCTTATGCGTCTGCCCTTAGGGCTGAGGCATTGAGGCAGTGCGTCTGCGTCCTTGAGGCGGGGCGTCTGCGTCCCTGAGGCAGCGGCATGAGGCAGTGCGTCTGCGTCATTGAGGCAGCGGCATGAGGCTTGCGCCTGCGTCTTTGACGGCCTCAGGGAGGCCCGCGCGCGAGGGAGAAAGAGGAATGGCATGACGGGACGCCCGAAAGCCGGGCCGCGCTCCGCCGAGGCAGGAGGAGAAATGCCGGTGAGGCGCGCGATGAGGAGCCTATGAGAGGCGCAGTGCAGCGCCGCACGCGGCGCCCCGAGGAGGAGGCCGCGCGGGACGGCCGAGCTCGAGATGTTGCCCCCAGCCGTGCCAATGTCTCTCCGAGGCCCGCCGATACGGAAACCACGGCGCCAAAAGGGAAGCGATGGTGCAAGTTCCCAAAATGCATCCCTCGGAATCCGCCGCCGCAAAGAGCGGCCGAGGTCTCCCAGCACAAAGCAAAGAGAAGGAAAAAACGAGCTGGTACGGCAGGCCGTGCAGAAGACGCGCCTCTTCTCACCTCCTTTTCCAAAGACCGCACAGTGCAAGCCACCATGGTACGCAACATCAAGCTGCACACGAGCACAATGCAGCGCCGTATACAGCACCCTGAGAAGTGGGCCGCGCACAGAACGCCCAAGGGTGGCATGCTGCGCCCCACCATTGCCGATGGCTGCCGAAGCCCGCCGATACGGAAACCACGGCGCCAAAAGCAAAGAGATGGTGAAGGTTCCCGAAGGGCATCCCTCTGAAGCTACTGCCGCAAAGAGCGGCCGATGCCTCCCCGGCGCAAAGCAAAGAGACGGAAAAAACGAGCTGGTACGGCAGGCCGTGCAAAAGACGCGCCTCCTTTCGCAAAGACCGCACAGTGCAAGCCACCATGGTGCGCAACTTCAAGCTGCACACGAGCACAATACAGCGCCGTATACAGCGCGAGAAGAAGGCCGCGCACAGAACGCCCGAGGGTGGCATGCTACGCCCCCCGATGACTGCCGAAGCCCGCCGATACGGAAACCACGGCGCCAAAAGGAAAAAGATAGTGAAGGCTCCCAAAGGGCATCCCTCTGAAGCCGCTGCCGCAAAGAGGGGCCGATGTCTCCTCAGCGCAAAGCAAAGAAACGGAAAAAACGAGCTGGTACGGCAGGCCGTGCAAAAGACGCGCCTCCTTTTGAGAAGACCGCACAGTGCAAGCGACCATAGTGCGCAACTTCAAGCTGCACACGGGCACAATGCAGCGCCGCACACAGCGCCCTGAGAAGAAGGCCGCGCATGAAACGCCCGAGGGTTGCATGCTGCGCGCCCCACCATCGCCGATGGCTGCCGAAGCCCGCCGATACGGAAACCACGGCGCCAACAACGCCGAGGCAATGATGAGCGCGCACGCTACACATGTCTGCCAAGACGCTACAACAAAGAACAGCTAATTCAAGGCACAAAACAAGAGGACAAGCAGGCACAAAGCACCAACAAAGGCAAAAGGACAATCACAGAGCTGCAGCAGCTCACAAAGAGAAAGAAGCTGCCAAGCTAATAGTTCATAAGCTGCGCAACGAAAGGCATTGAAGAGGCGCGCGCAGACAAGCGCGCAAAGAAAAGAAGAAGGGACGCCAAGTGAGCTGCACATGCCGTACAGATGCTCCGACGACGGCATCATCAGCATCATCATGGCCGTCAAAGCACCACTACATCACCTTGCCACACTGATGCCGCTGCCTCTCCTCCACGAGCCCCTTGCCCCACGCCCCATGCTTCATACCCCAATTCTACTGCCTCCCACGCTCCGCTTGGCGCTCACACTTGCCACTGCCGCCTGAGTAATGCCCAAGTCCAAGGCCACCCACACCACCCCCCGCCCGTAGCAACTGCCGCTGCCGATTAACGCTGACGCTTGCCGCTGCTGCCTGCTACCGCCTGCCCAAGTCCAAGGCCGCCCGCACCACCGGCCACGAGAGCCATGCACCACGATGTTTTGACTTTTGACTTTTTAGTTTGACGCCTGACACTGCCGAGTGAAGCTGCGACAGGACGAAGTGACGCAGCGCGCGAAGCGCGCGTAGCAGTGCTCGTCTGCGTCCCTGAGGCAGCGGCATGAGGCTTTGCGTCTGCGTCTTTGACGGCCTCAGGGAGGCCCGCACGCGAGAGAGAAAGAGAAATAGCACGACGGGACGCCCGAAAGGCGGGCCGCGCTCCGCCGAAGCAGGGAGAGAATTGCCGGTGAGGCGCGCGATGAGGAGCCGATGAGAGGCACAGAGCAGCGCCGCAAGCGGCGCCCCGAGGAGGAGGCTGCGCGGGACGGCCGGGCCCGAGATGTTGCCCCCGGCCGTGCCAATGTCTCTCTGAGGCCCGCCGATACGGAAACCACGGCGCCAAAAGGGAAGCGATAGTGCAGGTTCCCGAAATACATCCCTCGGAATCCGCCGCCGCAAAGAGCGGCCGAGGTCTCCCCGGCACAAAGCAAAGAGAAGGAAAAAAAACGAGCTGGTACGGCAGGCCGTGCAGAAGACGCGCCTCCTTTCGCAAAAACCGCACAGTGCAGGCCACCATGGTGCGCAACATCAAGCTGCACATGAGCACAATGCAGCGCCGCACACAGTGCCCCAAGAAGAAGGCCGCACACGGAACGCCCGAGGGTGGCATGCTGCGTCCCACAATTGCCGATGGCCACCGAAGCCCGCCGATACGGAAACCACGGCGCCAAAAGGAAAAAGATAGTACAGGCTCCCAAAGGGCATCCCTCTGAAGCCTCTGCCGCAAAGAGGGGCCGATGTCTCCTCGGCGCAAAGCAAAGAAACGGAAAAAACAAGCTGGTACGGCAGGCCGTGCAAAAGACGCGCCTCCTTTTGAGAAGACCACACAGTGCAAGCGACCATAGTGCGCAACTTCAAGCTGCACACGAGCACAATGCAGTGCCGCATACAGCGCCCTGAGAAGAACGCCGCGCATGAAACGCCCAAGGGTGGCATGCTGCACCCCCCACCATCGCCGATGGCTGCCGAAGCCCGCCGATACGGAAACCACGGCGCCAACAACGCCGAGGCAATGATGAGCGCGCACGCTGCACATGTCTGCCAAGACGCTACAGCAAAGAACAGCTAATTCAAGGCATAAAACAAGAGGACAAGCAGGCACAAAACACCAACAAAGGCAAAAAGACAATCACAGAGCTGCAGCAGCTCACAAAGAGAAAGAAGCTGCCAAGCTAATAGTTCATAAGCTGCGCAACGAAAGGCATTAAAGAGGCGCGCGCAGACAAGCGCGCAAAGAAAAGAAGAAGGGACGCCAAGTGAGCTGCACATGCCGTACATATGCTCCGACGACAGCATCAGACGGCTGTCGGTTGCCGTCACAGCACCATCTACACCACCTTGCCACACTAATGCAGCTGCCTCTCCTCCACGAGCCCCTTGCCCCACGCCTACTACCTCCCACGCTCCGTTTGGCGCCGACGCTTGCCACTGCCGCCTGAGTAATGCCCAAGTCCAAGGCCACCCGCACCGCCCCCCGCCCGCCCGTAGTAACTGCCGCTGCCGTTTGACGCTGACGCTTGCCGCTGCCGCCCGCTACCACTTGCCCAAGTCCAATACCGCCCGCACCCCCAGCCACGAGGACCATGCACCACGATGTTGACTTTTGACACTGCCGCTTGACGCTGCCGGCTGATGATGCTGCCGCTGACGAGTGATGCTGCCACATGACGGAGTGACGCAGCGCGCGAAGCGCGCGTAGCAGTGCTTCTATATATGACGCGGCACTGCGTCTGTCACTGCGTCGGTCCGGGCCTTATGCGTCTGCCCTTAGGGCTTTGAGGCAGCGGCATGAGGCTTGCGTCTGCGTCCTTGAGGCGGGGCGTCTGCGTCTTTGAGGCAGCGGCATGAGGCAGTGCGTCTGCGTCCCTGAGGCAGCGGCATGAGGCTTGCGCCTGCGTCTTTGACGGCCTCAAAAAAGCCCGCGCGCGAGAGAGAAAGAGAAATGGCATGACGGGACGCCCGAAAGGCGGGCCGCGCTCCACACAGACAGGGTGAGAATTGCCGGTGAGGCGCGCGATGAGGAGCCTATGAGAGGCGCTGTGCGGCGCCGCAAGCGGCGCCCCGAGGAGGAGGCCGCGCGGGACGGCCGGGCCCGAGATGTTGCCCCCAGCCGTGCCAATGTCTCTCCGAGGCCCGCCGATACGGAAACCACGGCGCCAAAAGGGAAGCGATGGTGCAGGTTCCCAAAATACATCCCTCGGAATCCGCCGCCGCAAAGAGCGGCCGAGGCCTGCCCAGCACAAAGCAAAAGAGAAGGAAAAAACGAGCTGATACGGCAGGCCGTGCAGAAGACACGCCTCCTTTCGCCAAAACCGCACAGTGCAGGCGACCATGGTGCACAACTTCGAGCTGCACACGAGCACAATGCAGCGCCGTATACAGCGCCCTGAGAAGAAGGCCGCACACGGAACGAACGAGGGTGGCATGCTGCGCCCCACCATTGCCGATGGCTGCCGAGGCCCGCCGATACGGAAACCACGGCGCCAAAAGCAGAGAGATGGTGCAAGTTTCCCAAGGGCATCCCTCTGAAACTACTGCCGCAAAGAGCGGCCGATATCTCCTCAACACAGAGCAAAGAGAAGGAAAAAACGAGCTGGTACGGCAGGCCGTGCAGAAGACGCACCTCCTTTCGCGACGACCGCACAGTGCAGGCCACCATGGTGCGCAACTTCGAGATGCACACGAACACAATGCAGCGCCGCATACAGCGCCCTGAGAAAAAGGCCGCGCACGGAACGCCCGAGGGTGGCGTACAACGCCTCACCATTGCCGATGGCTGCCGAAGCCCGCCGATACGGAAACCGCGCCAAAAACGCCGAGGCAGTGATGAGCACGCACAAAGCACATGTCTGCCAAGACGCTGCAACAAAAAAACAGCTAAGTCGAAGCACAAAACAAGAAGACGAGCAGGCACAAAGCACCAACAAAGGAAGGCAAAAGGACAATCACAGAACTGCAGCAGCTCACAAAGAGAAAGAAGCTGCCAAGCTAATAGTTCATAAGCAGCGCAACGAACGGCATTGAAGAGCCGCGCGCAAACAAGCGCGCAAAGAAAAGTAGAGGAGACGCCAAGTGGGCTGCACATGCCGTACATCATGCCGTACAGATGCTCCGACGACGGCATCAACATCATGGCCGTCAAAGCACCACTTGCCGTCAAAGCACCACTACATCACCTTGCCACACTGATGCCGCTGCCTCTCCTCCACGAGCCCCTTGCCCCACGCCCCATGCTTAATACCCCAATTCTACTGCCTCCCACGCTCCCTTTGGCGCCGACGCTTGCCACTGCCGCCTGAGTAATGCCCAAGTCCAAAGCCACCCGCACCGCCCCCCGCCCGCCAGTAATAACTGCCGCTGCCGTTGGACGTTGACGCTTGCCGCTGCTGCCTACTACCGCCTGCCCAAGTCCAAGGCCGCCCGCACCCCCGGCCGCAAGGACCATACACCACGATGGTGACTTTTGACGCTGCCGCTTGACGCTGCCGGCTGATGATGCTGCCGCTGCCGCGTGATGCTGCCACATGACGGAGTAACGCAGCGCGCGAAGCGCGCGTAGCACCCACTACACCACCTTGCCAGACGCCCCATGCGGCTGCCTCTCCTCCACGAGCCCCTTGCCCCACGCCCCATACTTCATACCGCCCCCGCCCGCCCGTAGCAACTGCCGCTGCCGTTTGACGCTGACGCCTGCCCGCTGCCGCGGACCCCCGCTGTACGACACGCCTGACCCAAGACCCGCTGTACGACACGCCTGACCCAAGACTCGCTGTACGATACGCCCGACCCAAGAGACTGCCGCTGCTGACTGACGTGTGACGCTTGACGCCTGACGCTGCCGCGTGATGCTGCGACCGGACGGAATGACGCAGCGCGCGAAGCGCGCGTAGCAGTGCTAGTAATAATAATAATAATACGCTGGGTCAGACCCGCGTGTGTTATCCAAGTTCATTACTGGGCGACATGCCGCTCCTACTAGCGATCATCTATCAGCTCAACCAGTTTAGCCGTTTCGTGTAGCGCCACTCGCTTTAACGTCTGGGCTGGGGCTGCCCTGCAGAGCCTAGATCTATCATCAACAACCCGTGCATACTGGAAAGATACAGTGAAAAACCACCACCTCGACGGCGAGGACAAGCCTGACAAGGGTTCCCTTTTCTCGATGGGGCGACGGCCACTCTTACGAAGGAGGTAGCGGTCCTGCCTTCCCGACTTCCTGTATGCCCTTGGGCATACCTCCCACGGCAGCACTGGAAAGTCACACTGTGGGGTTCTAACCCACGATCTCCAGAAGGCAGTTGCCGATTATCTCATAATCCATAATTGGCCAGCATCCTGCTGGCGGGGGGTAGGCTGCAACATCAGGGCAGGTTGGGGCAGGCAGAAACGCCGGGCCCCAAGCTAGGCCTCCCGGCCCAGCAGAGCACGAACAGAACCTGCCTGTGCACTGGTGCATACAACCAACCGCAGAACGCAGTGACAGGACCTCATTTACATAGTGAGATACCTATACAGTAACAGTAAGCTAACTAGCACTGCGCCGGGCGACGGTGTGCGTGCAGCGCGTGCGTGGAAGGGCGGGCCTGACAACTCTTACGCATGAGATGTTTCCTTTTATCAATCAGCAGTGGGACGTGGGACTGGAACAATGCTTGAATCATTGGCACCGTCTGGGTACGCACCACTGGCACCCTCTAGGCGGCGGGAGGTGTGTGGGTGATTGGAGTAATTGGAGTAGCGTTCTACTGAGGTGGTCCGCGCTCCGTTGGGGGGGGGGGGGGGATGGGCGAGGGAGGTGGAGGGGAATGCGGCAGCAGCGGCATGCATAGGACAAGTAAGCAAGCAACATAACACAAGGAGTACTAAGAGCAGCCTGGCTAGGCCCAGGTGAAGGGGCGCCAGGCACCGTTGGCTTGACTGTGTTTTAACGCACAATGGAAACAGCCTCCTCAAACCACATACGTATCTGCATACGCCGGAGTGCCGGCGCGCGCGTCGTGCGATCGTATCTCCAATCCTTTTGGACGTGCACTAGTTGATATCTGTAAGGCTTCTGAGCTTCTGATTTTGAATGGTCGTGTGCCTGGTGATGAGTGTGGTGCACTTACTTTCCCCCTTGAGGAGGGTGGTGGTAGCATGATAGATCTGCTGATTGCTTCAGCTGCTTTACATCGTCGTTGTATGCGCATGCGTGTGTGTGAACAGGTTTTAGGCTTTGATCACTGTGCCGTTCGTGAGATCGTGAGATGATCGTGAGATGATGCAGTTCTTGGAGCGCTGCCGCACTGATCCACGCGCTCTGTGGCGCAAGTTGAGCGGGCATGTTGCTCAAAAGTGTCCCATTGACGATGTTGATAGCTGGCGTGCTTACTTTGATCATCTACTCAATGCTGGTGTTGCCGACCCCTCCGTGCTGTCGGAGCGCGTCAATTGCATCTTGAACCGCATCAACGACGCCGGTGATGGATTGGATCCGGCTTGGAGCACAGTTACAGCCTGTCTTTCAAGGCAGGAGGCGGCAGCAGACCTTAACCGTCCGTTTGAGCTTGCCGAAGTTGAAGCTGCACTCAGTAGTCTCAAGAATTTCAAGTCGAGTGGTCCTGATCGCGTGCCTGGTGAGTGCTATAAATATGCACGACTGTTAGATGAGAAAGGAATCGAAGGCCCATGGGTAATGCGTTGGCTCCAGTGGTGCACGCACTGCTTGAGCACGTGCGCAGTACCCTTGATGTGCCGGACCAGTTTGACTATAGCACGCTCACTCCTGTGTTCAAAAAGGGCGATGCCACTGTTCAATCCAATTACCGAGGCATAGCAGTTGGTAGTGTCCTCGCTAAGTGTTACTCGCACATCCTGATGCAGCGGCTGAACCAATGGGGCACGCAGCCTGAGCGCCGTCATATCACTCAGGGCGGGTTCATGCCAGGGCTAGGCCCAGTGCATAATCAGTTTGTGATGCGGCATCTTATTGCCTCTCACGCTCGGAAGCGGATACCGCTCTATGTTTGCCAGATCGACTTTGAGAAGGCGTTTGATCGTGTGCCGCGCAGTGTGCTGTGGACTCGTATGCGTGAACGAGGAGTACACGGCCAAATGCTAGCGGCATTGCAGGCGTCCTATAGGCGTGTGCTAATGCGTGTCAAAGTCAATGGACGTCTTAGTGAGCCTTTTCCGTGCGAGCAGGGTGTCAAGCAAGGGGATGGGCCTAGCCCCGTCCTATTTGGCTTTTTCATTGAGATGCTTGCGGAATACATTGAGGCCCGTGACAGGCAGCTCCCGCCGTCAGTCACACACAAGCACGATGCCCCGTCGGTGGACGCGAACACCTGGCTTTCCAACTTGCTTTATGCTGATGATATCAACCTGTTTGCCACCTCAGCGGCGCGCATGAATTACCTCTTGTGCCTACTTCACGAGTTTTGTGATGCGACGGGTATGACGGTGAATGTGTCCAAATGCGAGCTGCTTGTATTGCATCCCAGCGCTTCAGTCCGACGACGACGGGAGGCGAAGCCCGTCTTCTACAATGGCGTGCGATTGATGCCCACCAAGCGTGCGCGGTATCTCGGGCTGTACTACGGTGCGTCGGGAACCCGGCAGTTCTGTGATTGCGTCAATGAGCTCCTGGCGGCGGGAAAACGAGCTGCTGGCGCTCTGCGGGGCAAGCTTAAGGCGTGCCAGTTGCATGTCCCGCGTACCGTGATGCTTTGTTACAACACCTGCGTCCGTTCCATGCTATCCTTTGGAGCACAGGTCTGGGGGCCAGATCGTTTGGTTACTGATTTTGATGATGTGATGAAAGATGCTATGGTTGCCGAGCAGCGTCGCTTTATGCAAACTGTTGTAGGAGCTAAGCGCCCAGCAAACCGGTTGCTTTACATGGAGCTTTCCCAGTTACCGCTGCAGTATCACTGGGCGACTTTAGTGTTACGCTTTTGGAACAGCCTGGTCAGTAAGCGCGAGGCGCTGTGCCATAAGGTGTTCCGTGCTGATCTTGAAATGGTCTGAAATGGCACTCTTGGGAGATACCAGTTGCTGGGCGCATCACGTGTTAACTAACGTTTTTGGACAAGCTCGGGGTAGAGCGTCCAGACCTAGACTCTACCTCAGAGCAAGTTACGTACTACGCGTCTCTAGAGCTGAATGTGGGTGATTTGCTGGACCGTATGCGGAGCGCTCTGTTGATGGACTGGCAGCATCCAGACCTGGAAGCTGCTGACCTGTGTACGTACGAGGGTGACGCACCTAAAATGTGCGTTCGCTACTCTGCATACATGGGTGTGCCGCCAGTTGATGAATTGGGGCGCCTCGAGTGGCTGCCGCACACGTCTACGTATGTTCCATGTGCGCACTTGATGTCGCTTATGCGCTTTAGACTATGCGTCATAGATTTTGAGGTGAATCGTAGTCGTGGTAGACCACGCAGCGAGAGGATTTGCCTTCTCTGCCGTGATGCTCGGCGGGGGATGGCGCAAGAAGATGAACGGCATGTTGCTCTGGAGTGCCCTCAATATGGTGTTTTGCGTGATGCTTTTCGGGCGCGTTTGGATTTTGAGCAAGATATGGAGACGCTCATGAACATGTCTGATCCACGTGCACTCGCTGAATTTGTGCACCGGTTGATTCACGCACGCCAGATGGCGCTGAATGAACTACCCTGACCACTCTGGTTCGTATCGGGTAGCAGCCTGTAACATAACATACCCTGAATCCACGTGTACGCCTCCGTTCTAGGGCTCTGCACAAGCCGGCCCTGGCACAGGCACAAATGGAACATGCAGCGAGGTAAGGTGGGTGGAGCAGAAGGCGGGGCGGGGCCGCACAGAGAATGCAAACACCTCCAGCCGTAACACCCTGATCACCCTCTTGCCATTACGCCCTGATCCATGCATCAGCAGGCAGCAGTTCTTTCTTCATATGATTAGATGCACATCGACAATGAATAGCACTCGCTGGCGTACAAGAAGCCTTGCGCACTGCTGACGCTTTGTCTGGGGGCAAGTATGCGGCCAACCATGGGCCAACCACCGCTACAGCGCGCTCAGCAGCGACCCCAAGGGGACATCGTCAGCCTCTGGCCACACCACTTGCAAGAACCGCAACCGCCTTGCTTGCCAGCCAGTTAGAATGCTGCCCGCCCACCCACCCATACCAACGAGTGTCAATGGTTCCCATCCACAGCCAGTGTGCTGCAGTACAGCAAGTTGTTCGGTCCCGAGTCGCCACTTTAGGATTTGCACCTGCGAGCACCCGCGGCACCCGCGCGGCGGGTGCTGCGGGTAGCACCCGCCGGGGCAAAACACGTCCATACTTCGCCTGACCGCTGCGGTTTGCTGGCGTCGGGCTTGCACAGGCTTGTTGCATAGAGTCCATTCGTGGTCCTGCAGACGTAGATTTTCATGCCGTGCGCGGGCTGGCGCGGGCGCCTTCACAACCTGTCGTCCTAACCTGGTCGTCAACGCTGCCTTGCAAGCCCTGCAAAAGGCATAACCCGCGCCGAACGCTGGCCCATTTGTTCATAATTCTGTCTCTGCAGTGCCTAGGTCACTTGATGAGCTGCCTTTTTAGCGTGTCGCTCTCTTGATATCGGCGCGCTCCTTGTCTAGCGAAGTATGGATGTAGTTGACCGGGTGTGAACCACCGCTCACTATGCAAGCTCGCGGCAGCTCCAAGGGCCCAGACCCTCCTCCCGCACGGTCTAGATCACCTTCACCACAGTATGTGGGGTATCGCGAGGAGAAGCAGCAACGTAGTTGGTCAGAGGAGCGAAGGGCAGCTCATCGGCCGCGCGCAAGTACTCCGGCGACAAGCCGGGACAGCTCTCCTTTTGGGCTATAGCAGGAAGGCGCCGGGAAAGCAACGGCCGATAGGCTACGGCAACCATTTCCAGAACTCAGAGCAGCAACAGCATGCCTATCAGCACTGCTGCTTGAACAGCGGGCGGCGTGTGACGGTGGTGCGTGCCCCGACGCGGCGATCAAGTAGATCAAGAGGCTCGCGGGCGCCGTCACGTTGTTTGTGGACACGGCAATAGCATCAGAGGACGTGCTGGTTGAGGTCAACCGCGGCCTTGGCGCAGTGGCCCCTGCGGCCGGCCCGTCAGATATGGCGCAGGCGCGGATGGTGGGTACGTACGGTTGGACGGCGGTCATGCAGCGACAGTGACGTCGATGCCTGCAGCGACGGTGGCAGCAACGCATGCAGCGGCGGTTTCTTCATGGACATGCCAGACCCTGATGCGCCCTGCATTGATTGGGACCGGCTGGCCGGCGACTTTGGCCTCGACGGCTGGCCTGACGAAGGCGGCTGCCCCTCGACAGCAGCCAGTCGGTTGCGACAGTGCGCATCCATATGCCGACGCCGCGGCAGGCTCTGACGGGGAGCTGGAACACACCAGCCCGTTCCGGCCGCGGCATGGGATGGGGCTCATGGAGGCCCATCCGCCAGTCTCATTGGTGCATGCGGCGCAGCTGCCGGCACCAGGGTCTATGGCCGTGCCCTTGCCGCCGCGGCCACCAACCCACCACCCCCCGTCTCGACGCGCCAGCGCATCGTCGCTGCAGCAGTACGGGGCCATTGCCACCGCCGGAAGTGGCGGCAGCGATGCGGCTGGCCAGTATTAGCACGAGTTATGCACGTCACGCGTGGTGGTACGACAGCTGTCATACCATAGCTTGTGATTGACACCACGCGTGGAGGTCCTTTTGTCGTGCAGTTTGACTCCGCTTTGACTTCGGTTTATATGGTTGGATCTGCCGTAACTTGGCCCGCCTTTCTTCATCTGGATTCGCACCGCGCGGCGCACCACCACTCGTGTGCCAGTGTTGTCCGTTCCTCGCATAAGTAGAGCGCGCGCTGCCTGCCTCTGCGCTGCGCTCTATGCACCCCAGAGCCATAGCCGTCGCATAGGGACACGCATTGTTGCTACACCGCGCCGTCGTGTAAGCTTAATTGTTGCCGCTTTCTGCCTCTGTCCCGGGTCAACTCGCAAGCCAGCCCCGCGTGCACCTGGTTAGTGCAGCTATCTAATACTCTCCGCCTCGCACTGTCCCAGCCTATCTTCAGCCTACGCCAAGTACTGTCCGCCGCTCAGAGCCTTGCCGCCGTCCGAGTGTCTCTTCCGCACTGCTGAATCTTAAGTCGTGTGCTCACCCGCTTTCCTACCATCTCGTTGTGAGGTAGCGCCAGTATTAGCACGAGTTATGCACGTCACGCGTGGTGGTACGACAGCGTTGCCGTTGTATGTAAATCCCGCAACGGAGGAGGCGGGTCCATGCGCGCGGCCTTAGAGCGCTTCAACTACTGTTCCGACTACATGATAAGGCGTGTAGTGATGTAGCCCACTACATGGATCAAACGCAATGGCTGGAAAAAACGCAGGGCACGGCCCCATCTGCGCAACGCTTCGCGTGCCACGGGGCAGCTAGCGCCGGATGCACAGGTGAAGGCGAGTCCATGTAGCAACCAAATCAACGACAGCCGGCAATGCTATGCTCTCGCTGAGGCCAAGAGTATTGCGCATATGTGCGTTGCTGCACTTTCATGGCACTGCGCATCCCGCCGAGGCCCGAAGCCTCGCTGCCCATAAGCATGCGTAAGGGCGTCAACTATCCGTATGGCTCAACACTGCGGCGAAGCAAATGATAGGCTTGGCAAAACCCGTCGGCCTCTACGTAATGGTTGGAGCTAGAGCTACCATCTGCCTCATCAATCAATCAGCGCGCAATGGAACGTCGCTCAAGCAAGTCGCAAACAGCACACACGCCAAAATGTGGCGTTGCAATTGGAATGACAGGCACACTGACAGGCGCCGCACGGGTTGAGCAAAGATGGGAGCCCTGGACGCACGTCGCTCTGTGAACCCAAGGATGCGTGTTAGGAGTGCAAATGAGGAACACACCTAAGGGTAGGAACGGCTGACGCCTTTGCTGTTGCCAACATAACTGAGGAACGGTCCATCCCTTGAGTTGGACGCTAACTCGACTCATGCACTATGATGCACGCCGCAGGACACTTCCTGCTGCACCCACGCAAAAATCCGTCCCTTGTGCCCACCTACGGCCTTGAAGAGCCATTTGTGCACAGCGCCGGGTGCCGGCCCTTCTCTCCGGGTCCCTGCCTCACCCTTACAGCTTCCGTCACTTCTCCTCCTCATTGCCTTGACCTAGCGCCGCCGCACGCCGCCGACGCGCCTGCATGCTCGTTGCAAACACTGAAGCGCCACCACCGTCCCTGGCGAAATAATCGGCAGCAGCGGCGGCCGGAGCCACGCTGCGCTCGGGCACTCGAAGAGTAGGAGCACCGGGGCTGATGCGGCGCGGCAAGCGCGCTACCGCCGGGCGGTGCTGCTCGTCCCGATCCAGCGCTGCACCACCACCACCACCACCACCACCACCACCACCACCACCACCAGCAGTGGGAGGCGCCTCGCCAGCGCCGGTTGCAGTTGGGACACAACCCGCACCGTGTGAGTGCGGGGCGCCTGCAAGCCCTAGGCCTGGCCCACGCTCCTTATCATCGTCATTGCAACAGCCATAAGCCCGCCAGCAGCACTCGCTATCACCCCTGTAGCGCGGGTCACATCTGGCACCGCCGTAGGTCTGTGTGTCGTCCGCCTGTGACCGTTTCCTGCTGCTGGCACTCCGGCCTCTACTTCGGCTCTGCGCATGCGCCGGCGTGGCTGGGGCGGCTGCATTCGCGCTGCCCACATGCGCCGCCATGACCCCTGGGTCAGCGACCCACCCCTCCAACGGGTCTGCGCTCCTGGGCACGCCCCAGTTCCCATCGGCGCCTTGCAGCGCAGCCCACGCCGCCTGCATTGCAGCAAGTACGGCGTCAAGGCTGTCGCCGCTGCCGTCAGAAACGCACTGCGCCTCCAGCTCCATAGGCAACGCAACCGTGAAACCAAATTCCCCCCTCAGCCGCTCCGCCAGCGCGGCACACGTGCACGCCGACACTCCAGCTGCCTTTGGCTGCGCCGCGGCCGACGGTCTCGCTACCGGCGCCTCCGGGGATAGGGCTGCGGTAGTCGAGGGGGCCGCGCGCGATGGGGCTCCCGGCTCGTGCCACGGCGTCGCAGGCGTGGCGGCGGCGCTGCAGCCCTCGCGGCCACAGGAGCCTGCCCCCGTGATCGCTGCACAGATGTACTGGCGCTGCGCACGCCGCGCCGCGTCCTGGCCGTCCTTGGCGTCGCTCCTGCAAGATTGTGGTAGTGAGGTGGGGTGCGGGCGGGCCGGGGTGGGGTGCTAGGGGGGTTGCATAAGGGCACTGCACGTGCGCGTGCACGGCTACTGGCGGCGACACGCCAGCGCCGTCTGTAGTGTGGTCGTGGTCTGCCACGCGCCAGCACGCGGCGGCGGCCTTTGCTTGCTGCAACGCGTGTGTGGGAGCATGGCCTTGACTGGCAGACAACCTGGGGTCGAGCCTAGGGATGCACCGAATGTGACGCCGTCAACCATAAGAGATGGCCAGACCAAGCGAACACTGCAGCGTTGGTGTGCAACGCGCCCTAGCAGCGCCCCACCAAAAGGCAAGGTGCAGCAAGCAACACAGCATCAGCCAGCAGCATGCTGTGCCGGCACACACAACGCGGATTGCTCAGGGCCACACTACCGGGCACGCCAAAGCAACAGCGCCGCACTCGCTTAGGACACCTGCTGATTAGCTGTGCAACTGTCATGCCCGATCGTGTGCAGGCAGTCTTGGGATTCATCGTGGGCCACCTTACTTGTAGCTCGTGCGCAGCCCGATGCAGCGGCGTGCCACCAGCGCAGGGTAGGCCTCCACAACCACACCAAGGCCTCCCCCTAGCTCGATAGACGCCACAGCCGCCGCCGCACCCGCCGCCGGCGTCTCAGCAGCCGCCCCTGCAGCGCCGATACCACCCGGATTCGGATCATGCGTTCCGCTTGCCGCCGCAGCCGAGGATGACGGCGCCGCTACTGCCGTGACCGCCGTGGCCGCCAGACTCACAGCAGCTGTAGCGGCGCCGCCGCGTGCGGGCTGCGCTGCCGTGGGGGCTGGCGCAGGAGGCGGCGGCAACGACGGCGGCGGCAGGGGCGGCTGTGGGCGGTGCGGGATGATGGCGCACGGGGAAGCTGCCAGCAGCGGTGCGCCGGTGTGGAACATCTTGGCGGTAGGTGTGCGCACCAGGCTCATGGGGCTGACCTCGGACGTGTACCGCGCCACTGCGCGCCTGCACCAGGCGCGCGCGCAGAAACCCCAGCCACGGGACCCAGGTCGGGGAAGAGGCCGGATGGACTTGCTGAAGTACTCTGAGGGCAACTGCAACGGAATGTGCCCACGCCCACACAAACGCAGCGGTGGCTGCGCCTTGCCCGCAGCCTGGCGCGTCACACCACGAACGCAAAGAACACGGCGGGCTGTGCCATCGACTTTGCCACTGAATCAACCCCCCTCCACACAGACACCACCGGGATCGAGGAGGCTGCGCCGGCCGCTTTGCCGCTTTTCATGATGCCCATGCCCATGTGGTGTGAGCCCGCTGCTGTCAACATGAAAGGGTACATCCAAAACTGATTGTCCGTGTTGGGTTTCGAATCGTCGGACATATTAAAAGGTGCAGCCTACCCACTTGAGGTGCTTCTGCCCAGCCGGCTGGCCGGCCATGAAGATCTTGAGCGCGCTCTCAAAGGCCTGCAGCGTGTGGCGCGACGGGACAACCAATACCGATCATCCGGCACTTTCCATAGCCTTGCCAACCGCGTGACAGCAGCGGCAGGCGCCAAAAATTGAGAGCTTGACGGGTGCTGCGGCGGCGATTGGCCTGTGCCGGGCTCCGAGGTCCACCGGCAGCCCTGCCATGTGTGCCCAGTCACGCACATCATCAGCCAGTCAGTCAGCTGCGCTGCTGTTCGGTGTCGTGCGGTACGTGACGGCGCACCGCAGCCGCGGCCTGCACTCCAGGCACGGCCGCCAGTCTAAGGACTGTACCTGAGGGCTTAGCGCCGCGGCGGTCGTGACCATCTCCTCCCAGCTGGCGCCCCAGCGCAGCGCCGCCGCCAGCGCTCGCGGCTGGCCGAAAGGGAAATCCAGCGCCGCCACCCAAGGGCCCCGTGACGCCTGCAGCAGGGCATACGCCATTCAGCACTTGGGTACTTCCAAGGGTCGCCTGAGCGAGTCATGCACCCGGCGTTCATGCGGTGGTTTGCAGCTAGCGCACCACGCCGCGGCGGGGTATCTGCGGCGTACATGTCCAAAAATGTCTCTGCGCAGCTGACCACGTCATGGCGCGGCACGCCAGTAGGAATGAATGCGTGTCCGTGGTGCGCGGCTTGCACAAGGGCACGGCGTGTACGTGACGAAGGGCGCATACACATGCGGTGTGTATATGCTGCGCTGCGCATTACGAAGCACCGGGCACTACAGAACCTTTGGCAGGACCTGTGACCCAGCAGGGAGAGCAACATCCGCGCGTCCGTGTGCATGTACAAATCCGCATGCAATCGGAGCCGGCCGGCCCTTTCGCACTGGCAAGCTCACCAACAAGGACGCGAAGTCCTCCATGCTGACGAGCCGGGCAATTTCCGTGATCTGAAGCGTACGCGTTGCGTTCGTAATGACGCCATGCGCCACCGTGATGGGCTTCCGGACGCACGGCCGGCTCGTGAAGTCCGCTCCGAGTACACGCATCGCGACGCAAACTGCGACCACGGATGAACGCGTGCTGGGTATGCCGCTGGCTGAGATAGAGTGCCGCCTGATGAGCGCCTTGCTGCCGGAAGTTGCTCTCCTGCCAGGCCGGCTCTGAGGTCAGTTGGATGGCAACCGCACCGTACGGCATATGCACCAGCGTAACAGGGCGTGGACACGGTCGGGTGGACACATAAAGGCGCAAAGGGCACGACGTGAGGGAGGTTTCAGCTATTCTTACGCTGACAGGCGACCATGTGAGAGGGCCGTGGCGCTTTTGAAGTCCAATGGAGGCAGCCGGTGTCAACTGGCAGGTGGTGGTTGCGGAGCACGCACGGCAATCACAACAATCAAGCGCAAGTAACTGCACCGCTGTCACCGCTAACACACGACGGCAGGGGAACGCTGCGTATGATACAAATAGTCGCATGTAGGATTAAGTGCCTTGCCCAAACGAGGCTATGAGACGTCCCGGCAGCAAGATGGTCGCAACCTCTCTGTTCTCTGACAGCTGCGCGGCGTGGCGACTTCTCTGAGCTGCGTCATGGCGGATGCGATGCAAGGTGGATGGCTAGTCGTCGGGATAGCAGGTAGGCAGCACAGTCCCTCCCGCGCACGGCAGGTAAGCCCGTAGCGGCCGTCGCCGGGCTGGTAAGGAGGACGGTTGCTTGCGCTGCTTGCAGCTCGTAACCTGGATTTGGCCGAGCAGCTCGCCTGGAAGGTGGACAGCGAGGCGCCATGGACATTTGGTGGACGCTTGGCTCGCGTCGAGTGGCCGGCTGCGGTACGTGCCAAGTCCCGGCAAAGGGGAATGCGCAGTGCATGTACAACGTTGCTCCACAGGGGCCATAGTGACACGGATCTCGAGCGCAATGAATGGCGCGCAGGCACGTGCATGCGCGTTAGCGTCGCTACCGCATGCAACCATGCTACACCATGCGTTGCGCAGCACGCACGGCAGCAAAGCGTTGCATGCCGGCATGCGTCCCAGATGAGCATGCGGGTGGATCTGCGCGAGCGCATGCCCCCGCCCGTCCATGTGTGCAGACCCGCTTGGAGGCTCCTGACGAAAGTGCCTCGCGCTTTGGACTTTGCCGCGCTGTACGCAATGAGACCGCAAGGTGGGCGGCGCATGTATGCGTGACCCGCAGACGAGTGGCAAAGTGTGTCGCCCGCAGAGGCGGGCACCTCTGGCCTTTACGTGCAGTTAGACGTGAGGCGGTAGCAGCGTAATACTACCAAACACAATGCACTGACGGGAGGGGATTGCTAGGCGTGTGTGGCTCGCGCGCTCGACGCTGGCATGCGTTTTTTGTTCGCAAAGCCATGATCATTTAGCCCAGGCGGCTAGTGGTTGCGTCGCCGCAGCTGCGGCTTGCTGTGCTTTGTACAACACGCGCAGTCGCGCCACCGTGTGCCAACCAAGCCCCCGCACCCGCCTGCGGCAAGTGCACCTAGGCGCTAAGACCGGGCCAGTGCGCTGAGCCCCGCGCTGAGCCGAGCCGCTTTGACAGACACGTTGCATGGTGCGACCGCGGCGCCTGTGCGCCAACGGCCAACGTCAATGCAGCTGGCACCCTCCTCCTCCTCGCAGGACGCTGTACCTCTTGGTTGGAACGGAGATCAGGCCGGAGACGATCCTGCGCGAAGCCGCCGCAAGGCGCCATCGCGCCGCCGGTAGCGGCGAGACGTCTTCTGACTCACCGGCCCTGCTAGGCCCCGCTGGCCTGCCCCCGGTGCTTCAGCTGCAGCAGGAACACGCGCTGTCGGTCAGCGCGGCGCTGCTACTGCTCTTCCTGGCGTGCGACGCCGTGCTACTGCTGGCTCCAGGGGCGGAGGCCGACGGCGGCGACCCGCTGGGCGCCCTGGAGTGGTTCACGCGCCTACGGCTGCTACAAGTGAGGTCAAGCAAGCCTCCGCATGTGATGGCCCCGGACCCACCCAACTTGTGTGGTCCCCCCTGTGAGGCTGTACAGCTGGCCGTCGTACATGACAGCATCTTTACCTTGACATACGATTGCATGCATTGATTACATGCATCAATCGCATGCAACGGGAACAGCCCAGCCCAACACCCCAGCGTTGCTATCCAGGTTGCAACCCACACGCTCTGCTACAGAATCAGGGTCGGTACCTCGGTCGCCACAGCCGCCTTGCCCGGTGCCAGCAGGGCCTTCTCTTGTCGTGTTGGCTCCCGTGCCAGTAGTGCTTTGGGCGCGCGTGTGCAGGGTGCAAAGCGGCTGCTGTGGCATGCCGCAAACGACGGCGGCGGCAACGCCATCAGCAGCAGCAGCAGCGGCAGTGAGCCGCAACTGCAGAGACGGCAACTGCCGTCAGGCCGCGGCGGCACCGTCCGGAACGCTCAGCAGCACCCAAGCAAGGCACAAGCTGCAGTGGTGGCGCAAAGGGAGGAGCCAGGCAGGGACAGCAGCGGTGGAGGCGGCGGCAGCGTCGGCGGCGCGGCAGATGGCTTCGCTCCAGGGGAGGCTGTCAGCGGTGCCAGCAGGCTTCTGCTTGGCCTGTGCAGCCGCCCCAACCCGCCCCTGCTCCTTTCCGTTGCTGCGGTAGGAGGAGGTCCTGTCTCCGGCCGGCCGTGTGGGCCCGAGTGCTTGCTCGAACGCGTTTTCGCACGAACCTGTAGCCCAGCGTGCTGCGCACAGCACACGTGGCCCTACACCTGCACTACTTGCTACAGCCGTACCTTCACTGTGGTGCATCTATTTTGTGCGACGGTGCTGCGGTGACGTCGCACGACGCCTCGGCTTCTGCTTGCTTTGCGGCACAGAGGGCCGTCGCACGGTCGGCGTCCGGCTGATCCCCCCCTCTGCGCCTCGCACCGTGCCGTGCATGCAGGCCAGCGCTGGATGTTGCGCCCTCGATGCGCTGCCCGAAGAACCCTACAGCGCCGCCAACATGCGGCAGCTCTTCAAGCGTTGCAGGTAGGTAGGGGTCGGCACCGCTGATGTGTGGCCCAACAACAGCAAACCACTTGCCATCCTGCTAAAACCACCCGCCCACCCACCCACCCACCCACCCCACTCACTACCGTGCTTGCAGGCCTGTAGCCCAGGGCGCGGCATGCGCCCTCTGTATGGTCGACCCGAAGGGCGCGCCCGCGGCGCTGAGCGTCGGGCCTCTGAGCCTGGATCCTGCCGCCGTACACTCAGCCGTACTTGCCGCCTCCTCGAGCCGCAGAGCCCTCCGTTGGGCCAGCCAACGGCTCCGCACGGCCGCGGGGTCCACAGCGGCCGACCCGGGCATACCGGCTCGAGCCACACAGCAGCTGCCGCCAGCTCGAACGCGGCGAGCGGAGCCGCTGCGGCAGAGCCGGGGCTCGCGCAGCTGCGCCAGCTGCTGGGAGAGCGCCGGCGGCAGGCGTCGCCGCCCCCGCAGATGCCGGCGGCGGCGGCGGCAGCAGGTCAGCGCCCGGGCACCTGGCCAGAACTGCTACTCCAGGGCTGGATCGGCGCGCTCGACGCCTTGGCGGCTGAGGCGCTTGCACAAGGTCGGCGACATGCCCGCAAACCTACAAAACCATCCTACTTGAACCGCACACTTCTGGTTGGAAGGAGGTGTGGGCTGTACTGCGGTTTCGGGGACGATCAATCAATCAACAGTGCATAGGCACGCAACACATGTAGGCAAGCACAGCGGTTGTGCACAATGTATGCGAGCCGTGCGCGCAGCGGCGCAGATCCGTGCAGGTCAGAGGGCCCCCGGTGCCGTGCATCCTGACGACGCATCAGCGTTGCCGTACGGATGCCCGGACGGTGCTGCCTCAACTGGTCCATGAAGTCGGCCCCCGCTGGTGCTACGGCCGTAGGTGGCTCTGCACTGCGGCAGCCGCTGGACGTCGTGCCGGGCGTTCTACGATCTGTCGTGGAAGGTACGACAAGGCGTGCAGAATGAAGTGGCGTGGCCGCCCACCACGACGCTTGTAGGACTGTGGCTTGGCATCGTCTCACTCGCACATCCCTCCTTAACTACGTTGTGGCTGTATGAGTGCCATGCAATCCAGTAACATGCCGGCCCTACAGTGTTGGCAGTGTAAGTGCGTTGCATTGCTGGTGCCGCAGTGTGACGGTGGCGGCGAGCTCTCCGTGCACTGCCGGTTTGCAGGTCTTTCGCGCCTGCGTACATGTAAAGGCATTGAAGGTGCCTGACTGCCTGATTACCGTACAGCCCGTCGCTTGCGCATGCGGCCTGGGCATGCCTTCGAATCATCCTGATGCGTCCTGCAGCGCCCCTGCCCTTTACTTCCTCTGCGTTTGCAGGCCCCGGCGGCGGCAACAGCCGGCCAGGGCGAGGTGTGCAGCAGCAGCAGCAGCAGCGCGGCGCGGCGGCAGCGGTGCCGCTCGAGCCTCCCCGCACAGGCCTCGCTACAGCCGCCGAGTGGCTAGCTGCGGGCAGCGGCCCTGCGCATAGGTGCGGCAGCCGTGTGCCAGGTCAGGCGTTGGCCTGCATGCTAGGTTTGCTTGGCAGGGCTGCAAACGCCTCGACGACTCGCTGTACGCCTTGGCTGTATTGCGCACGCTGCGTTAACGAGCACAGCGCTGGGTGGTCGGCCCTTAACCAGCATCGTTTCCAGCGTTAGGCACGGCGATCAACGAGTTGGCGTCCCGTGCTCTCGCTGCTGCAGGCTTGGCGTCACTATCTCCGAGGAGGCCGTGGCGGCTTCGCTGCAGGTTTACCTAGACACCACGCCCCGGCTACTGCCGTGGCGCGTGCACCAGGTATGCCAATGCAACGCAGTGCAAGGTGTGCCGCAGGACAGACGTTTCCCGCTCATGCCGTATGTACATGCATGACCCGCGCATTCCCACTTCCATACTCGTGTCTAGAGGAATAGCCTGCTGTGCGTCGCGGTGTGATGCGCATCAAGATGGCCCGCCCCTGGTCGTGCCTGTTGCGTGCAGGCTGCTGTAACCAGGGCGGCCATGGGACTCGCCGCCGCCGCTGGCGCCTCCGCGCAGCTGGTGGCAGCGACGTGCCGGCTCCAGGCGCTGTGCGATGCCGAGTGGTACGGCAAGGGCCGCCGCCAGTGCAGCGCCATCAGCTGCTCGGGGCGGCCGTGCGACCTGCCTGTGCATGTGAGTACGGCCACACGCGAGGGCGGGCAGGCCACCGTAGTCCAGGGGCGGCTAGGCTGCGCTGCCGTGTGCCGCAACGAGCGGTTGAAGGTTCGGGCCCGAACGCTCCGCCGCCGCAGACGGTGTTTTTCCTGTATGGATACCGTGGTAGTGCACGCTGCTGCTAAAGACATAAGGCATGGTATACGCCTGAAGTGTACGTGCATACGTCACCGTTTACACGGGTTGCTTGCTTTGGCAGCTGCTCTGATCACGCCTTTGCTTTGGCTATCGCCTGGGTGCTGACTCCAGGGCTCGGTTCCTGCGCAATGGCCGTGAGCAGTTCACGAACAGCTTGCGTGAAGCTGCGCTTGGCTGGTCCCTTGTTGTGGTGAATCGCCTTTTGTTGCTATACAGGGGCCGGAGACACCGCACAGCAACGCCAGCCGGTGGGTCCTTGCCACCTCAACTGGCTCAAAACGGCTCCAGGTGCCGGACTACTTTGACTCACGGGTCGCCAACACCGACCCTGCGCTGGTGGACGCCGCACCGGCGGCGGCGGCCGCCGGCCGCGGTCAGCGCTAGCACTGCTACTGCCGGCCGTGGCGGCAGCCGCCGTCGGCCCGGCGCCCCGGCCGGAGGCCCAGCAACGCCCGGCGGCAAGGGCGCGTCCCCCAGCGGCAAGGGCGCGTCCCCCGCCGGCAAGGGCCGTGCCGTTGGCGGCGCTGGCGGCGGCGGCGGCGCTGATCGCAGCACAGGCGACTCGCCGCTTGCCTGCGGCGCGGAGTCGGACGGCTGTAGCAGCAGCAGCCACCTCATGGTGGCAGTAGCGGAATGTCCCGACGGCAGCCGCGCCGAGTGCGTGTGCGGCCCATGGGTGCGTGTGACCTGTCTGGGCGCCACCTCCGCACAGTCCCTGGACCGCCGCGGCCTCACACTTAGTCACGCATTCCTAACCGCCAACCACCTCTACCCTCTGACGCTCGCCGTCGGAGGCGCGGCGCGGGAGGGGCTCCTGGAAAGGCCACGGCGGGCCCGCGCGCGGCCGGGTCACGGGAGGCTGCAGCGGTCAAATCGGCAGTAGCGCAGGTGGAGGCGGAGGTGCTATTGGACGAGCAGGAGTTTCCCTCTCCCCTACCGCAGGCTGTAGCGCCAAAGGTGCTGCAACAGGCGGGCAGGCCACCGGCGGCAGCGGCAGCGCGTCCATGGATCCCCTGTCCCGGGAGCGTGAGGCGCTGCGTCGCGCCTGGCCGTACCCTGCTACAGCCACAGCGGGCAGTAGCATGGCGGCGCTGCGGCCCAGCGGCAGCAGCAGGGCGAGGATGAGGACTTGGATGCGACGGGCGATCAGGACGCGCCCGGCCTCCTGCGTACGGCAGGCCCAGGGCCAAGAGGCGGCCGGCGGGGCCACGGCGCAGCGGTCGGCGGCCCTGTGCCGGGGCCGCAGCGCGGCGGCGGCGCGCATGCACAGCACCAAACGGGCGAGGCTACGCTGACCTGCATTCGGCCGCGTAGCGTAAAGTGCATACATGCAATGACACCGTGTGGTCTGGACGCTGCATGCCTGCACCTGTAAATGGGTCGAGGTGAAACCTTCAATAGCCTGTTACTGCGTTGGCGGGCCCCCCTTGGCCTGGCAAATGTTGACAACGCCTACCACAAACCGTACGAGCGCCAATCCCTCTCCTTGCCTGCAGCTGTACATCGGGTATGAGTACGAATCCCTGGACGGGCGGCGCTGAATGACTGCATCGCGTCGCCGCAGCAGCTAGGCAGCCTGGTGGCGGCGCTGGCGGCGCGCCAAAGACGTGGCGGGCGGCGGCAGCTAGAGCCGCCGCCGCAACTGCGCCAGGCCCGGCAGACGCGGAGGCGTCTCAGCACACGCACGTCCCGGCGACGACGGCGCCGGCGGCCATTGGCAGCGACGCTGCGTGCTACCTCCTTGAGTACGACATCCGCTTTTCATTGAGCTGCCGGCTGGGCAGGCGCCAGCCGACGCCGGGCTGCACGCCGTCGACAGCGCACCGGGTACGGCAGCGCCCGCCGCGCCCCACTGCATGGCATGGGCTACAACGTCTTGGCCGCACCCGCGGCAGGTTTCAGCAGCACGGGTGGTGTTCGCTTGTGGCTTGTTGGTTGCCGCTCGTGTATGGGCCACGTTGTACCACACCCGCTGCACACGTGTTGGCATCTCCTCACGGTTGGCCCTGGCGTCGAGCGTTGCCACGCCCTCAGAGCATTCCCACGCCCTCGCGCACTCGATCACCAGTGCAGGTTGGGACCCGGCGCCGTCACGGCTGGCCCTGCCTGGGCCAACTGCGGCGCATTTACATCGCCACAGCCCCCTCGGCCGGCCCCGTACTTGCCACGTTGCCCACCCTGCGCTTCCGGCTGTCGCGGCTGCCGCTACTGCCGTCAGATGCTGTCGAGGCGGCGCTACTGCCAAATGCAACAGTAGCAGCGGCAGCACCGCCTGTTGTACAGGCTGCTGATTTTGTGGCTTTTGATGCCATGCTGTTTCCTCACCTTGGATGGTCTATGGGCGATGGTGAGGTTGTGCGCGTACATGGCTTGACGTTGAGCGAGGCGACCCAGGTGAAGTTGCAACCCGTCTCCGACGAGCGCAAACGCCTGCATGCGTCTTTTTTGCAGGCTGCGCTTGGGCATGCCCCAACCGCAGATGACCTGACTGCACTTGACCGTGCTTTTTCGCGCTTGTGGCCTGTGCGTTGGGACAAGTGTCCATAAAGAGGCGTTTTGGCGTCTTGCTGTTGATGGCTTTTCGTATGTTGGCGGCACCCATTCGCCGGGTGCCATACGGTGTCCGTGTGGGTGCACAACTGCTGCGCACCCTCGCATGCACCATTTCTGGGAGTGTCCTGTTGCGGAAGCGCTACGCGCCTTCCTGTCTTCGTTTTTGCCCGCGCCGGTGCAAAAGCCTCAACTGTGGCTGTCTGTTCCCCCGCCGGGCGTTAAACAATGCGTTTGGGATGTTGTTGTGTTGGCGGCGCTGAGTGCGCTGGAGCATGGCCCGGTGCCGCCTCTGGCAGGCACCGCAGCGGGAGCGTGGCTCCCCTGCCCTCATCACGCGTGTGAGTTGGGAGGTGCGCGCCGACTTTGTGGCGCGTGTAGTTGGCTTTGTTGCTCTAGGTAGTAGGTACGCCCGCCAAGGGTGGTTGGTCTGATGTGCCTGTTGTACATCCTTTTCATCTCGCGATCTGTTGATGGGCGCCTACACGTTCATTGTGTTCAACCTGTTGATGATGCAGCATGACGGCCCTGATGTCCGTAATGCTTCATTCCTGTTTTCATCCGTTCGTGCGCGCCCTGGCATTGGCCGCGTGTACGACATGCCGTGAGCAGTATTCGAGAGCAGTACGCTCACCATGTATAGGTCCTTTTGGGCCTTGCGCTCGCGCCTGATTCGCGCGGGCACTTGATTGATTGTCCTGTGCTTCGGCGCAGGAGTGCCCGCGTTAATCCGGGTACAACGTAACGTCTTTCAACTACTGGCCAGCCAGGCCCTGCAGCATGAGTGGCAGCAAGAGTCGTGCTGCCAAGGGGTCGCCGCCGCAGCCGCGACTGCAGGCCGGTTGCGCGGCGTCGTCATCTCCCAGCGGGCTGCTGCAGCCGCCCCCGGCCGAGTGCGTCAAGTGGGTGGAGTTCCGGCCGGCGTGCCCTCTCGAGCTGCCGCCGGATAGCTTGGTGGTGGTCAACCTGCCATTGGCGTTTGCGGTGCCGGCAGGGTGTCTGGGCTGGCGGCTGACGTCCGACAGTAGCATCACTCGCAGCTGCATCACTCGCAGCTGCGGTGGTGGGGGGTGTGATGGCAGTAGCGGTGGTATAATGACGGGGAGCGAGTCACGGCGGGGCCAGCAAGCGCTGCTGCTGCGGCTGCTGCTGCGGTAGGTGTGGAGCTGAGCTGCACACCTACCGCAGCAGCAGCCACGGGCCACGGGCCCGTGGCCACGGGCCTATGCGACGCCAAAACGCCAACAGGGCAGGAGCGCCGAGGCCCTGCAATGAGATCCCGCTGCACGTGCTGCAGTTGCTTCGAATGCTTATGCGCCGTTACGGGAGCCGCTGGTGCCGCTCGTGGTCGTTGGTGAGCAGCAGCCGTTCAAGGCGACGCTCGCTGCCGGCTCGGCGCTCTTTCCGTTGCTGGGTGTGCCGCGAGCGCGAGTCGCTGGCGGGGCGAGCTGACCGTAGTAGACCGTCTACTACGTTGCGGGTGAGGGACCGGGGTTTGCTGGGGTCTTCACATTCAGTGGAAGATTCCTGGCGCGTAAGTACCTCCCGAGTTGGACCACACCAGACAACCCTGGGCCCGGTGATCCCAATCAATCGCATGCACGCATGAAGACAAACTTGACTCGGCGGGAGTCACAGCAGAATGCGGCCGCATTGCACCCAGGGGGGCCACTTCTGTTTTGTCTAACGTTTGTCCTCTCTTGCGTGCAGCGACATCTGCGGATCACCGCAGCACAGGTTGTAGGTTGTGCCGTCGGGAGGGGTTCTCGGGATTTACGTTTTCACGGAGTCATCGGTTCAGGAATCTTCTCTTACGGTGAATGGAGACTGAATGAACCGTTTCCCGTACACAAAAGCCCCGAAAAACCAGGTCAGCGGTACAACCTCAACCGCAACCGTAGTACGGTCTACTACGGTCAGCTCGCCCCCGCGGCCCCAAGGCCGCAGATGCGACAATGGCCGGCAGGCCGGCGGGGTGCACGCTTGTGCGCCGGTCTGGCACGGCAGCGAGCCAAGCGCGCCTCATCCTGTTTTCATTGCGTTTCGTGCGTGAGCCGTCGCCAGCAGCCGTTAAGCTTCCACAGCTGAGACTGCAAGAAGCAGCCCCAACACGTGGATGCGGCGGCCACTGGCCAAGCCTGCAGCAATCGGCGCGTCAATAGGCGGTGCGCTATCCATCTGGCTATTCATGCGCCTTTGTCGGTTGACAGCGAAGGTTGGGAGCCAACAAGCTGCTCCTGACATGACGACCCCGCGCGCGTTGAAGAGTATGAGAGCTGGCCAGTTGTTTGTCGCCTTGACGGTACTTGCCTTCCTAGGGAAACTCAGCAAGGGAGCCGCAGCCGCAGGTGGGTACCTGTTTCACGGTTCGTGTCTCGTTTGTGTCGTATTGGTTTGTAGGGTTCGTTGCGGCGGCGCACCAGCGCCGTAGGTCGCTGTTTAGGACGCGTTTGCCCGCCAACAAGCTTTACGCCCTGCACTAAGATACTGTGCACGGCACTGCGTGCTGATGTGGGCATTTCATAATCTCAAATAGATAGGGGTGGCCTCTCACTGTTTGCACACGGAGTCCGGAGGGTTTTCGATGCCACGACGTTCAAGGGACAGGAGGTGGGGCGGATTCCTCATTGTGGGCCGTCCATGTCCTGGCCTTAACGGTCGTCTCAACGCGTGTACCAAACAAAGGGCACGTTCTGATGAGGTAGTGTCGTAGTTGGTTCAGTCCAAACGCGAAAGCGAACGTATCGTAGTGCACATCTGTATGTATGGGCGCAACCGGCTTGGTGCCAGGCCTTCAGCAAGCGTTCCCGCCCAGGCATGAACCGAATCCTTTGTGACATTGCCCACGTGTGCTTGCCGTGCGCGTGCACTCTGGTGCACTCCGGTACCGTTAGTACCGTCGTACTGTGTACGGCAGTATGCTCGGTGGCTTGCCTGCCCGACGCCGAGGCCTCTTGAGTGTTCAATTGTGTGAGCATGCGCTGCAACTGCACATCCCTAGTACTTGCTGCGCGTGCGCAACCTGGCTTCCTCCTGCGCAAAGCAGATACGGATGACCGGACAGACCCGCGCCGTGCGGCCGTGCAAGCATGCGAGCGCATATACATGCCTCCCAATGTACGGCAAGCCATGCAGCACTGCCTGACTTGCGCGACACGCAACCTCGGTGCTGCGGCCTGCCGATAGCGGGCTAGGCAAGTGCGGCTGGTGATGACCCATGGGTCCTTGGTATTGCGGCCACGCCTGCAGGGCCGCTGCGCCGCCGCCGCCACCTGCTGCAGCCACACGGGTGGATGATCGCAAGCGCCGTGAGGCCCAAGCGCGTGACAATGTGTCTTGACATACCATACGTATCGTCATCTTTTGGCGCGAACTTGCGGCAATGGGACTGCAACCTGGCGCTTGCGGCTCAGGCGTTTGACCTTGTACGAAAGGAAGGTAGGCGCGCGTGGGCAGAGCGCACATACGTCTTGCGTGTCTTTTCTTATCGTGCAGGTTGCAACTTGCACGATCCAATTGGATATGGATCGGACGTTAGGCATGCGGAAAAATGCATGGAAAGGCCCAGCAGCACTCCTCCGTGACGAACTAGACGAACTCCTGCAAGAGGCCGGCTGGCGGGTGCGGTACACGCAACAAAGCGCTATTGCACTTAGCATGTGTTGCTTGGCGCCATTGGGCGACGTCTGGTCCCTCTGCTACGCGAGCTTGGGATGGAACAACCCGCGGCTCCCGTGCCGCCAAGCCAAGTTGCATGAGCATACGGTTATGCATGGGCATACCATCGTCAAACTCCGGCGGCACCTAGAGCTAGCGACCCACTGCAGGGGCGCCGCGCACGCGCCTCGCACCGGGCAAGGCCCGGGAAGGGCCCACCGGGGCAAGCAAGCAAGGGGACGCCGAGCTGGGCGCCCCCTTCTCCTTTCTTGGTTCCCTAGTGCCTGGGTTTTCGTAAGGCCTGCTCCATGATAGCCCATCGTTCCTAGCCGCCCCCTTAACACACCGGGTTCGACCCAACGTATTGTTACGATAGTTATTGGTATGATGATTATGATTGTTTATTGTAATGTATTCGTTGTTACATCTGTTACTGTTGCTATGAGTTTTACTTTGTTATTGTTGTTGTTACTACTATTACTGTTGTTGCTAATGATGTCGACAGCGCTGGCAGGTGCGATACTGCGCGGCATGAGGCAGCAGGCCCGGTGCACATACACGCAGTCCACATATCGCCCCGGGTCCCACCCCATCCAGTTCAATGATATAGAGCAGCAGCCCACAACATGTGCGGATCGCCATGCTTCACAGCAAGGTACCACTGGCAAACCCTGTCCATCCGAGAATATGCCGTTCGAGCACAAGTACCGTGGCAACGGTCCTCGGACATGCGCAATACACCTTTTCCCACAGTACCGCGCACTTGGATATGGCGTGTTACAACCACCCCTTTCCTTGATAGCCCAATGGCGGTAATTGTACATGGGCTTGCACGTTATAGCTACTGGCTGCACTTGCTTCCTTTTGCATGTTGCCTCTGCCGCCGTGCCGCCATGCGCGCAGCCGGCGGCTGGTACCAGCTACGGAACCCCATAAGTGGCCTGTGCGTCCGTGTGTCCGCACCGGGAGACGCGAGCCCCATGTACATGAACACTTGTTACGACACCGACCAACGACAACAGTTTGATTTCTACGAACCAGGAACACCTGGCGCAAATCGGTGCGTGTGCCTGGCCCAGGGGGCGAACGCGCGCCTTGGGCAAGTGCCATCATTCCAGCTAGCGTGGCCCTAAGCATGTTGGACCCAGCCGCCGCGGAAGTAGCAGCTAGATTTGACTAGCCAGGGTGCATGTCTGCCGGGGCAGGGCGCTGAACCATTTGCATGCGTGAAATGTCCAGCCGCACCTCGGGCACCTCCCTTGGTGGTGCAGCTGCTGCCTGGCTGGGGCCTGTGTAGTGACGCACGGACCTCCTGAGTGATTGCTGCCCTCGCATATACATGCGAGCGCGGCTGTGCACCGAGCACGGCATTTGATTGCTGGGCAGCAAGGAACGCGCAGCAAGCAGTACTCACAGCAGGCGCTTGCCTCAATGGGGTTTTGAGACTTTTCCGCTGCAGCACCAACCAAACCAACAAGATGCAACGGACGCATAGATGTATACATATCGCACGTTCACTGCTGTTTGCTTGCCGCACGCCACTGCGTACACGGCGTACATACACACAGGTACACCATAAGCCCCGCCGTTGCACCGGACAAGTGCATTGACGTGGAGCAGAATGGCACCCCGCTTGGTGCCAAAGTGCGGCGTGGACCTGCTCAGGAGGAGCCAACCAGGACTTCATACCTTATACCAGCAACGTCTGTGAGTGCCACGCTTATCTGTTTAACGTTCGTGCGCTGGATCCAGCCCAGGGGCGTTCTGGCTGCCATGCACATACATACATTCTTGTGCGTATCTTTCTTCTAATGCATTGTTGTGAAGTGAAGGCGCGCACCCTGGTGATACAGCAAAACACCGCGTTGAGCAGCTGCAGCGCGGCGGTGCGTGGCCTTACATGCTCGCAGAGCCTGTTGTCGACCTGTTGTACTGTGTGGTGCCGCCCGGTGCCAGAGCAGCGCAGCTCAGCGTTGAATGTCCGCTGCTGTTGCCCCGTTATTGTTTCCTGGGCCCTTGCGTCCTTTCCCCAAGCGTTGCCGTAGTGCATCCCTGCATTGCCCTCGTGGCCGCGGACAAGGAGCCTCGCCTCCCTGGGCGCTGCCGTACGCCGGCAGTAGCCCCGTCTCCCATAAGCCGGCCCCGCGCCTGCCTTGTTTGGCGGGTGCAGACAAGTCCACATGTCATGCCCGTCTTCTGATCAGATGTGTACTGCTGATGGTGCTGATAGACAGATCATAAACGGCCCATGCATTGAACATGATACCACACGCATCACACGTGACGCCGGCCCGGGAAGGTGCGCGCTGCGCCTGCACATGCAACGAACATGCGCTTGCGCAGTGGTTGACGGTGGAATGCGTTGAGCTCCACCAGCAGTGTACTGCGCCTCAACGCCCACGTACAGGGTATGATTATGCCTCCGTCTCCGCCGCCTCCGCCCCGCCTCCCTTGCCGCCAATGCCGCCACGACCGTCATCACGTCCTCCACCACCGGCACCGGCCCCCCTTCACCAGGTACCTACATCGACCATGGTGGCCATGCCACCTACGCCGCCCACACCGCGTGAGAAACTGCAACAGAAATGCGACCCAGCTGCGCAAGCAGCTTCTGCACGTGGATGCTCGACCGTATGCCCCCGATACGCCGTGTCAACATACTGAATTCGTTTGGGTGCCCCGCACACTCGTTGTGCGCGCGCCATAAATTTGCTCGTGATGCGTCCGCGATTTCCCCGAACAAGCCTCACAGCGCGGCTGTGCAGAGGCGCTGACAAGACAACGACATGAATCTGAACATAGCCTATCATCCATCATTGGCATCAGCCTCATCTCTAGTACCATTGGTATCGGGGCTGAAAGGGGCTGGAAGCATTGACACACTCATGGTGTGGAAGGAAGGAGCGAAGGAAACTGCAAGGGATCACGATCACACGCAGCCGCTGACGAAGCGGCGCCAGGTGTCCTGCAGCGTTGTCGGCAAGCCAACCTGATAGGCACCACTCGCCGCTCGCCGCCGCCGAAGCAAGTCTATCCGTGTTTGTCCTGGTGGCTGGGTAGTTCGTAAGGCTGCTCCGTGCTAGCCCATCGTGCCCAGCCCCCTTAACACACGCGGGTTTGACCCAGCGTATTATTGTTATAATTATTATATCCGTGTTTGTCGCCGTGAGTGCAGGGTCCCCTGTACCCGGGCCAACAGTTGGCGCTTTTGCCAGCGTGCTGGCCGCCGGTAAATGGTAAAAGAATGTGCCTGGACATTCCCGACGGATCGTCGCTGCCTGGCACGGCGTTGCAGCTGTGGAACTGCAACATGGCGCTCGCTTCCCAGGGCTTTGAACTCCTATTTCTGGGTACGAGGCTTATGCACACATATGTACATGTACGGTGATTGTATGTGCTTCCATGGATGGATAGGCGCACGGTTACAATGGCGTCAGTCCTGTTCAATCTATCAGCATGAAAACACCTTGTGATTGTTGCTTGCACGTATCGACAAGCCGCTGAAGCCGCTCAAACGCTGTCTTAAGATTTGTACACACCCTCTAATTGAGAATTCAGCAGGAAAGCATGCACGTTTCGACACCCGCAGCAGCTCGCAGAGTTGTACTGGCATTGATTGCCAGGAAGTGTTCTTTGCACCTTGCCGGCTTCGGCCAGTTGCCATAGGTCAAACCCTTGGCCAAATGTGGGCGGCACGGTCTAGCTGCAAGCCCGGTGCGCACCTAAACAGTAGCCTCACAGGCCCGTCGCATGCATGATGCGTTACTATCATGCGCAGTGCTGTACAAAGTTCTTACATCGGAGCAACAGCGCGGCGTAGTTTTGCAGACTTTTATCCGAAATTCAGCTTTCAAGGTCCACGCTGTGTAATGAAATAAAACATTACATAATGTAATGTAGTATAATATGTATGATACATGTAGTTATGTATAATAGTATAGAATAGTATATAATAGTATGTAACAGTATGAAATAGTATATCATAGTATGTGTATGGATCAGGGTGTATATGTAATAGTGTATCATAGTACATAATATGTATATGTACGTATGCAGCGTATCTTCTCCTCCTAAACTACCTAAACATGTATATGTATTAATGAATATAATGAAAACAATGTAATAAAGTAAACAAAATGAATTTAAAGAAACAATAACGAAATAAACTAATATATATTTACATATGATTAATTATAAGAATTATAATCAAATATGATATAATCAAACATCATATCGTATCACTATCATATCATGTATTATAACATCATATAATGTAACATCATATCATATCATATCATATCATATCATATAATATAATATAATATATATAATATCATATCATATAATATAATATCATTAATATAATATAATATAATATAATATAATATAATATAATATAATATAATATAATATAATATAATATAATATAATATAATATAATATAATATAATATAATATAATATAATATAATATAATATAATATAATATAATATAATATAATATAATATAATATAATATAATATAATATAATATAATATAATATAATATAATATAATATGGGGGGTGACGCCCGTACAATAAACAAAATACCAAATAAAAACATTGATATGGGCCGCAGCGCTGCTAAGCACACACTAAGTAGGCGAATATACTTATGACTAGCCTTTGTTTTAAACACCGCTGGAGGCGCTGGCAGCACTGTAGTGTGTCGTTTGCTCTGGGCCCCTCAGGTGCTGGGATGTTTCACCATGGCAGAGGCCAAGCAACGTAGGTCCCCAACCCTACGCGTTTGCCGATATTGCGAGATAAGCGATGAACAGTTTGGTAAAAAGTCTTGGTTAAGCCTCACAAGCAGAACTCTGCGCCTTTAGAGAACCCCACCGACTACGAGCCATGCAAGAATCTAGCAACGCTCGAGGCACGCGCACAAGAACGTGGGCAGATTTTGGACACGAACTGGGTCTGCAGCCCGTGTCACAATAGACTCGCAAGGCAGCTTATAGCAGCCAAGGCCCAGCAGGAGGCGAACAGTTGCAAACGGGCCACGCGCAGTCAGCAAGATGCGACATCCACGGTCCCTAAACCAGCCTGGCTGGAGGCGAAGCTGGCCAGCTTCGTGGCCAGTCTCACCAACGTGGCGGCGCGAAGCAAGTAGACGAAACAGCGTGTCAGCCGTGAGCTTGCCAGTCTGCACGACCAGGTGGTCAGCCTCGGACTGGACGATGCTGGCATGGTGCTACGGGCCCGGCATACGGCCCGGCCAGACGGACGACGAGCTGTCCCGCTATCCGGCAGGCACCGACGTCACTGGCGGCAGGTGTGCCATTGCGCTGTAGTACCGGGCGCATGTGTCCCAGATGGCATTTGGGTCGCAGTGTGCGCGCGCGTGTTTGGTACACACGCTGGAGCACCTCGCACAGCGCCACGCGGCGCGCGTTGCGCTTTACTGTGCACTTGCCGTGCGTTGTTGCGCGCTTGAGCGCCGTGTCGTGCGCCATGCTGTGAGGCATAGCGCCATGCTGTACTTCGCCACGCCAGCATGCGCGCGCACGGCTGATGCATGGCGAATTTACACCACGCCTGTTCTGCTGGTGCACCCACAGGCTGCCTAGCATAGTGACGGCACCGACAATGTCGCCTGACGAGGCGCGCAGCCCAGAGGCCAAGGTGCCGCGCATCGGCAGCCCGTCGGCGCTGCCGCCTGACCTGGAGGCCATGGACATGCAGCAGGCAGCACCCGCCGCCACCGCTCCCGTGGTGCCCCAGCTCACCCGCCACGAGGAGCTCAAAGCCAACGTGCAGCGGCTCAGGAAGGGTCCATACAAGGTACTTCAAGCGCATTGAGCTCATCCAGGCGCTCATTGACAAGGTGGGCGGGGCGCCCTGCCTGTGAGGCCACTCACACTGCTCATCATTTGCGCTGTGTCCATACATCCGCACAGTACATACCGCTGAGTATATATGCACCATGCTGCTTCATGCTCCATGCCCGCAGACCAAGCTGATGCAGTACAACGAGGCCCGGGTGGCGACGTTGGAGCAGCAACTTGCGGCGGCAAAGCAGAGAGCAGCAGCGACAGCGGCGCAGTTGGAGGAAATGCACCCATCCGCAGCCAGGGGCCGGCCCCGCCTGCGCGACCAGTACATGCGGCAGGCCACCGAACTGCTGGCCGGGCAGGACTGGCCCCTGGGGCCGATCCCGGCGCCGCGCCGCTCAAAGTGCGCCTGCAAGTACGACGTGCTGCACAACCTGGCCTACCTGTTAGCCAGCAGGGCCGCCTGCCGCTCAACCACCCCTTCCTTCTCTGGCTTGCCGACGCCGTGCGCAACCTTGGCTACAACGTCACTACGAGCTTCCGGTGGAGCAGCGTGTTTAAGAACCTGTGGGCCGCCGCCAGCAAGGCCGGCAGCGGCGGCGCCGCCTGCCGCATTCTCGGTGGCAGCATTCGCCGGATGACGCACTGCGTCACGGAGTCGGACTCCGTGCCAACAGACGTGGCGGTGCTGCTGGCAGGACGCTGCTTCAACCTGCCCATTCCGTCGCACTCCACCCGCCGCGAGCACGCGCGCATCATGGGCCGCCTCCACCCCACACAGCCGGAGCTGCCAGACGAGTGCACGCAGGTGGGCAGTGGCTTGGGCGTGGTGCCAGGTCCCGCGTCCAGGGCTATATACAGCTGTTGGCCCTGCAACAGCCACCCGCGGTGGCGTGCTGTTGAAGGCTATGAACGGACGTATCGTCATTATCTGACGCTGTTGTACCCTTGCTGTTGCTCTGCTGCGCCCCGGATGCAGGCCAGCAACACCAGCTGCTGCCAGCGCCGGGTGGGCGGCTTGCGTACGGTGTGGAGGCGGCGGCAGAAGCAGTGGCGGCGCCGCCGCCCAACCAGCTGGCGGACGCGGGCGCTGCCGCTGCTACCCACCAGGGAGGCGGCGGCTGCCACTGCAGCGGGGACGCCGCTGCCGCGTGATGAGCAGGCGGCGGGCCCCACGCCGCCCGGGGAGCAGGAAGCGGCGGTCGGCACAGCGCCGCTGCCATCTGCCGGCACAGTAACGGTGCCGCCACCCTAACAGCAAGCAGCGGCAGCGGCGGTTCCACCGGCCGCAGCGGCGCCACCTCAGCGGCTGGTCTCTGCCCCGCCGATCTTGTTCGACCTGTCCGATGCAGCACGGCTGCACCCGTACGAAACGGTGACGAGGCGAGAGGTGCAGTGTACACGCTTGGAAGAGCTGCAGGCGGACGACCTGGAGAACGAGTTTAGCCTGATCGTCAACGGCTGCGGCTTCAAGCCCTCGGTTGAGACCTGCATGGCTGCTTGGAGCACCTAGACTTCCTCTACATCCTGCGGCGCGACCGGGCCCAGGCTGGCATCGTGCTGCCCAAGAGCAGCAAGGCCCACTAATCGTACCACGGAACGATCCAGCGCCAAGACCAGCGGCTGGAACGACCGGCCTGCTGCTGCGGCCCGGCAGTGCTGGCGAGGAGGCGCGGCGCGGCGCAAGCTGCTAGCACGCCTGCGCGACCGGGCCTGCAACGTGCTGGGCCTGAAGCGTGGCGACACCATCAGGGCGTTCCACGCCATGTGGCGCTAAGTGCATCAGCACTGTAATGGTCCTTCTTTCCTGTTTTGTTTTACTGCACAGTTTGCTGCTTTTTGTTGGTGTTTTGGGTGCTGGTGACCCTCGGGTCGGCCACTAGCTAGACTGACACAGAGGTAGTAGATCAATACTCGGGGGGCAAACTTGCATTGTGCGTGTACTATAGCACGTTTGGGCTTGTGTGGCATGCATTGGTACGTGATGGGTGGTCAAGCAAACGTGCCGGAGGCACGGCTTTTTATTACAGGGATCTATCTACTTTTTTGCGCCAAGGGCACCAGAATCAACCGCACATGTGTCAGCCGTATGCCAAGCAGGTACATGACATATGCATGTTGCCTGGTTATGATTTGGTTCGAGTTTGTAGCGTTTGGAGGCTGGTATTTGGTGCTCCACCTGGTGAGGCGCCGCCTCAAAAGCGGCCAACTTTGGCCCCAACGCAGATAGGGCCCCCCTGTGAGAACAGACCTGAAAATAAATCAATAAAAGCCTTTAATACATAAACAAGGCCCAGCCAATTTTCTGGGCGTGTTCTCACAGGGGGGGTGGTCGCTCCAGGGCGGCAAAGTTCGGGGTTATTTATTGCACGGGCGTCACCCCCAATTGAGTAACATAACGATGATATAATGTAATAGTAATATGATAATATAATATAATGATATCTATATCGGATATAATATAATATCAATATAATATTATATCAATATAATATATAAAAAAAATAATATAATATAATATAAAATAATATAATATAATATAATATAACATATATAGTATAATTAATAATATTATATATATTATTAATAATTATATAGTATATTTAATCATTATATATTGTATAATTAAATGAAATAGTAATAACATTTTATGTTATGTCATATGGTAGTATAACATGACATGATTGTGACTATGACGTCATGTTAGATACTCGCTGCTCCCCCGCCCGCCTGTCTACCTGGCTGCTGCCGTGTAGGTAGTAGCATTGGGTACCAGCTGCGGAACCCCATCAGCGGCTTGTGCATCACAGTGGGCCCCCCACAGCAGCAACAGCAGCAGGCGATGAACAGAGTGGAAGACGGGACCCCGCTTGTCATGCAACAGTGCTACAATGCCAGTCAGGCTGCCAACCAGACCTTCGCGATTTATGAAGGGTCTGTGTATGTAAATGCGTGAGTGCAAAGGGTCATCGGAGGTGTACAGTATTGTGTGCAAAGGCTATGGCCCTTCGCTCCAATCCGTAAGGCGCAAGGGGTGGAACAAGAGTTTGGACCCTTTGGTAACAAGCATGTAAAGCATTGACGTGTTAGTCGATGACGATCTCGTCCATAGATGGCACCTTGTGAACATGGCCACACCAGCTGCCATGTAACTTGACGGGGCGCTGACCTTGATACGGGCCATCAGCCGGCGCGCGCCTGGACCGGGCCCATCAACACTGATCAGGTGCATAAGCACTGTTGGGCATCATTTGCGCAGCGATGGTGCATTTGTACTTGTGCATGTACGCAATGCAACAGCCCTGCTGCAAAAGCTGGGAGCTCTGCTCTGCACCATCCACCAATCTGCAGATGCGCACTCTGTGCTCCAGCTCAGTGAGCTGCATGCTTCATTGCATAAACCCGCATGCAGCAGGACGTCGCTATCGAATCACGCGCAAGTCACGTCACCCAGCCGCTGCTCGCTGCTGCTGCACCTACTGGCTTTACATGCTGGCCCAAACAGGGTATAGGCTCACCCCGCTGGTCGACACGAAGAAGTGCGTTGACATCGCTCAGCACGATCCCCCATACGGCGCCAGAGTGCAGCTCTGGACCTGCTCAGGCGCTCCCAGCCAGGACTTCGCTGCTTTGAGTTTCAAACCCTGTGAGTGCAATAGCGCAGCGTACAGGAAATACAGTAAACAAGTAACTTCGTATCCCTTTTACCAGGAGGTTTGTGGCTCAGACCATTAGCACCATCCTTGGCGTAGCGCAACCTACTCTGCCGGCTACACGACGCTACACTGGCGGATCAAAGGGTGCCACGAACTTCGGATGCAACCCCCCAAAGGTCCGAGTTGGCCCGGACTCATAGTGCTAATGTCGTAAGTGACATCGCTATGGTCGGGAGGTTGCGAGTTCAAATCCTTGAACCTGCAGCTTTCTATGCCGTCCTGGACACAGTTAACCACCCTTAGAGGCGGGGGCTATGCTGCCAACCAGGCGGAGCGAGTAGGCGGAGCGGAGCATGCCCGTAGCCGGATCAAGCCGAACATGCCGGCACCATGACCGAGAGCAGGAAAAGGATGGTGCCAGGCGGATTTGTAGAGCCGCAGATCCCTGCTGACGGCTCATCACCTCTGGCCCCTTAACACACGCGGGTATGACCCAAGCGTAACGTTTCCCCTTTTTTTCGGATGCGACCGGACGTGGTAGCAGCCCCGTGCGTGTTACAGAAGCTGAAGATGCGGATGCACGCGCACGCGCGGCCAGCGGCTAACGAGACCGGGGCTGACGCCCTCCAGCCGATGTGCCAACCACAGCTACGCTGGTAAATAGACAGGCAGCCAATTGTAAGCGGTGCGCTTTGTGATTGCACAGTGCAGCTGATGCGAAGGCGCGACA
>JAZKJV010011677.1:0-140692 GCA_037367405.1 Ottelia alismoides | reverse complement strand
TTAAGTTATTGATTTTTTTAACAAAAAAATCAATGCCATTCATCATTTAGGAAGAGTTTGGATACAAAAAGAGTTGAAGGTCGTCAACATAGACGCGGGTCAAGTTGGCCAACAAAAAGAACAATCCATGCCTAGTTAATACAATAAAGTTGAAATGTACATCTAACAATAATAAAAAAGGGGAAATGGCCATAGTAACCTAGAAACGTCGCTAACAAAAAGAAATCTCTTATAAATGTTGAAAGTTTATAGATATGACTCATGAGTTGAGTATAGATACACTCATCAAACATGTGTTAATAAGTTTCACATAGCTGTTAGATAACATCTATTTGCGAAAGATATATTCCTTGTGATCAATAAATCTTAGGTGACGACCTTTTGATGTACCAACAACCAGAGAAAATGAGAAACACTTGAAGCAAAGGAGGAAGACCAAAGCTTTTTGTGGAATAAGGAACTCATCCTCATAAGAAAGTAGGGAGTAAGTAAATCGGTTTGTTTCGAGAAATCCGTTTTGAATACGATCGCATAGGTAAAGATGAATAGTCTCCAAATCCCAATTATATTCATGTTCTTATATACAAGTATATGTTTATGCACATTAGTGTAATTTCTATCACAGTCGTATGCTCCTTTCTTTCATCATTTGAATGTCATCTTTGGTTGAGACTAACCCCCTTGTAAAAAAAACACATAGATATAACCTTTTGATGAATATTAAAGTCAAAAATAAAAGCACATGAAGCGAAATAAATCGAGGGTACATGATAAAAGAAATTGTCGTATTTACACACTTCACCTTCATCAACAACACAAGCTTTCAAGGCTATATACACTAAACCCTTTGTTAAGCTTGAAGTCTTCACTGAGCCATAACCCTAAGTTTGTATTTAGATTACATTGAGGTCTATTTCATGCCCATTAGCATTAGCATCACATTCCATTGCATATTTTGAGAAGGATATTTGATTAATATTGTATTATTCTTTTTTTCCTAAGAGGCATTCTTCATGAAGGCATTTCTTCGCAAGGGGAAAATCTCAATCTTTCATAGGTGGTTAGATATTTTTGCGGAAATTCTTTCATCTTTATTAGACAATAAAGTCTAAATAGTTTGTTTTCTTCGAAAAAAAAGTAGTTCTTATAACGAGAGTTTGCAAGTCCTAAGCAGGTCAACTTTATCATAAGATATAACATTCAATAGGATGAATCTGCGTAGATCTTTGCCTTATATAATTGCTTTTGCTATTCAATATTATCTTTGATTGATTATATCTTATCATACACATAAATTTTTGATGCAAACTATTTACCCCCCTTTGAACCTCTTCCCTCTCCCTCAGATGCCTTCCCATCCCAAAACATATAAACTATGCATCTATGTGATTATAAATCTTTTGGGGGCCTTAAACAATATTACATCTATCATACTATTACTGAATGGTAAATGGTTTTCGACAATTAAATACATTACAACAAAATTGAACTATAGTGACGGTTTTTTTAAAATCCATCACTAAGTTAGCCGTTGTTAAATATATAACGACGATATTATTCGTTGTGAAATGATTTTTCATACTCGAAATTAGCGACGAATATCATATATGTCGTTATATCATTAACATCAGTCCACATAGCGACGCTTATCCATTGCTATTTTTCAAACTTCTAATTAATCGTCGCTAAATTTTGAATTAAAAAAATAGCGACGATTAGTTGATATTTTGAAAAATAACGACGGATAAGCATCACTATATGGACTGTTGCTAATGATATAATGACATAAATGATATTCGTTGATAATTTTGAGTACGAAAACTCATTTCGCAATGAATAATATCGTCGTTATATATTTAACAACGGTTAATTTAGTGACAGTTTTTTAAAAAACCGTCACTATATATATAACATCATTAGTATAAAACATTCAAGTTGGATATTCAAGTTGTCTCAAGACGAGGCATTTGAATAAAACAAAAAAAAACAAAAAATATAAACAATATAAGCCTTCAACTTGTAAGGCATTCACATGTAATGTTGCCTCCGGATGTATAATGCGATGCAGTACTTACACACATTGGTTTCATGTACATTTTCCTATTGTTTAAACGGGAAGTAAATCTGTGGTCAGTACGCAACTCTTACGTGCATACCATTATAAAAAAATTGAGCTATAGTGACAGTTTTTTTTAAAAAATCCATCACTAAATCGTCCATTGTTAAAAATACAATGACGATACTATTCATTGTGAAATGTTTTTTTATGCTCGACTAATGTTATATCCATTGTTATATAATTCACAATGTCTAAACTGTCGATGTTTATTTATTATAATTTTCAAAATTTATCTAATTGTCATTAGTTATTTAGTTCAAAATTTTGTGATGATTAGTCAAATTTTTGAAAAATCGCAACGGTATAAGCATTGCTATATAAGCTTTCGCTAATGAAATAGTAATATTATGAACTTCGTGGTTAATTCAAGTATAAAAACATCTTTTTGCGACGAATTGTATTGCTGTTATGTTTTTAACAACGAACGATTTAGTAATAGGTTTCAAAAAAAGTCACGATAACCCATATTTGTTGTAGTGGATATACTAAAACTAAGTTGGCCTAAGATGAATAACTTAATATTCATTATCATATCTTTCGTAGCTAAATATATACAATGAATATTATTCATTGTTTTATTCTTTAATTTGCAAAGAATATCGTATTCATTGTTATATTCCTCGCAATGAATCATATAACAAGCAACATTCCTTGACATTTTAAATTATGTTTGTTACTAAATTTATCGACGATGAATATAAATTTCAATGAATAAGTTAATAAAAAACATTTTTATGTGAACTTTTACGATAAATACAACATTTCCCCCTAATTACTAAAAAAGAAGATAATTCGATAACGAATAATATTCATTGCTATATCTTTAATTGCAACGAATATTCAAATGATTTAATCCCATAAGTCAATTTTGGTGTAGTGATACTTAACCATTGGTATGTGTTTTTATAGCCACATGTGAAAATGATAAATCATAGAAAAGATTCCAAAGTTTGTGGTAGATATTAAAAAAATCAGATAAAAAACTATGATATTTTAGGACATGGATTTCAGCATTGTATCACGTTGTCTATTCTTCATTAAGTTGACAAAACTGACCTTACTTATATGATATATGTAATCTAAAGTTTTCATAAACAGTATCCGCTTAAACTTCACGATAATCATTTATTATTATTGTCACATATGTTATAGTAACAACAATAACAATGCTATATAATTAGGTAAAAGGGAAGCTACACCGAGGGTGCAGCCAACTAGCTACACTCGATCACTTTTCTTATTGATTTTTTATTTTTTTGAAGGAAACCTATGAGGATTTATTTAATTTATTGAGTGGAATATGTGTTTCAAATTTCATGTAAATCAAACATTCCTAACATGCCATCTAGATAGGGTCAATTTCAACAATTCTGAAACCGTTAAGATGTGATAGTCTTGATGGATATGATAGAAGTGCCGAATTTAGTTGAATTTGACATGAGATCATGGTGATATATGGTGATTTAAATCTTCCTAGATTTCATTTCAAAAATACAAAAAACTAATGAAAAAAATGATCGGATACAACTAGTTGGCTACACCATCGCGTGCATCTTCTCCAACCCCATATAATTAGTCATATATTATTTATTGAAACAATAAGTTATGTACTTCATATAAAAGTCATTTTAATGGAAAAAATAACGATGTTGGTAAAAATGCTATAATCTGAAATCCAAATTGCTGAGAATTTAATTGGGTCCTCTTTTAGAGAAACTTTTTAAAGGGGAATTTTGGATCCTTTTATATAATCTATCATTAAGTAGTAGAACACTAAACCATATTTGCTAATAGTTATTGGGGGTAAAATGACATTAATGATCACTAACACGATGACGACAATGAGTGAGAGACTTGTCACATTGATGCATAGACGACTTTTCAAAGTCCTCTATTTTGAAAAGATTCCAAAGTAGAATACTTTATATATAAATAACCTAATAATCAATTTGCACTTGCATTGATGCATAGGGTTGGGCTTTAGATTGGTTGGGTTAGTATGGATTTAAAAAATGGCTTCCATCCCTCGATCAAATTAGATTGGATTGAGATATCTGGGTAAACGGTTTGGATCGATTAGGTTAAGTGAAAATCAAATTACCCATGTGAAACGATTTGTTATTCGAAGGTCAAGTGATGATAGAGCCATTAATGTATAGAAATAGATGCCAAAATAAGCAGGTATGAAGCTCGATCGAAAAGAAGGTTGGATGAATCAAGGTCAACTCAGATGAAGAATGTTGGAGTATATTCAAGTTGATATGGAATTGATTAGTTAAGAATAAGGGATTTTTCCAAGAATAATTTATGTCATCTCAAGAGGAATGGGATTGGAGCGTAGTTTTGTATAATAAGGTAGATTGTCACTTGTCTATAGCATTTATTGATCATGTTAAGGTTGCTAGAGAAAAAAAAAATACATTGTACAACACATAATAATAATTGAAATAATGCATGATGAGACAAGGTTTGGTAAAGAGTTGATAACTTAAATAAGAGGATGAGAGTTGTAACTTATAAATATATAAGAGTTTAAAATTCTTAACATAATACATTAAGTATATATTAGTCAGGTTGTCTGGGATTAAATTTTATGTCATCCAAAAAATAATTTAGATTATTTAGTGGAAGACATTAAACATACCAACACCTATTGAAGGAATATTGATTGGGCTTAACCTGACCCAAAATCTAATAGACCATTACTCTTTTTCAACCATTTGATCGGGTATATGGGTGGACCGTATAGTCCCCCATACCTACTGATGCATCAAACATATATATATATATATATATATATATATATATATATATATATATATATATATATATATATATATATATATATATATATGGGCCTTATCCAATGGGCCTTGTGCCCATTTGAGATGAGATGAGCCCACTCATATTTTACCAATATTTTCCATCATTTTGAGTTCAATGCTTATTTATTTACTGTTGTTATATTATATTCTTACTATTAGTAACTATTTTCTTATAAAGAAAATCTTAGATTCACAAGAAATGGTCATTAGTAAGAATAAAAATGAGACTAGTAATACAAATAATAATACAATCATTTTGTATGACTTTAAGGTTTTTTTCCTGAAAATAGTTACTAGTAGTAAGAATATGATATAACACTTGTAAACAAATACCTATTAAGCTCAAAAAGATAGGAAATAATGGTAAAAAGTGAGTGGGCTCATCTCATCTCAAATGGGCAATGGGCTCATTGGATAATATCCTTATATATATATATATATATATATATATATATATATATAGGGAAAAGGGAGCCTACACCCATGTGTAGGTAACTTTTCTACACCCACATCTATTTTTCCTCAAATTTTTTATTTTTTTGAATTAATTCCTTGGGGAATTTAGATCACAATATACCACCATGCTGTCATTCAAATTTCAACTTATTTCGAGACTTCTAACTTATCCATCATGATAGTCAAATTTTAACGGTCTCAGATTTGCTGAAATCGGCCGCTTCCGATGGAGCTGTTAGGAATATCGGTTTTACATGAAATTTGAAATACAAATTTCATTTAATATTCTAAGTAAATCCCCTAAAGACCCCTTTCAAAAAAATCCAAAAAATTGAGGGAATAAGAGGTGGGTGTAGGAAAGTTACCTACACATGGGTGTAGGCTCCCCAATCCCATATATATATATATATATATATATATATATATATATATATATATATATATATATATATATATATATATATATGAGAATAATGGGGCTGCCCCTTGCGGGCAGCCAAGAATGGCTGCCCCCGCGCCGTTTCGGCGCGTTTTTTATTTTTTTTTGAAAAATATCGCCGTGTAAATTCATCCCTATATCCCTCCTATATGCCATTCGAATTTCGTCAGAAACAGAGACTCCTACGGCATCCATCGAGATGGTGTCGATTTAAAAAATCCTGTTACCGTTAAAAAATGACTGTCTCGATAGAGGTCGTAGGAGCCTCTGTTTCTGACGAAATTCGAATGACATATAGGAGGGATATAGGGATGAATATACATGGCGATATTTTTCAAAAATAAATTAAAAAACGCGCCGAAACGACGCGGGGGCAGCCATCTTGGCTGCCCGCAAGGGGCAGCCCCATTAATCTCTCTCTCTCTCTCTCTCTCTCTATATATATATATATATATATATATATATATATATGGGATTGGGGAGCCTACACCCATGTGTAGGTAACTTTCCTACACCCGCCTCTTATTCCCTCATTTTTTTATTTTTTTGAAAGGGATCTTTCGGGGATTTACTTAGAATATTAAATGAAATGTGTGTTTCAAATTTCATGCAAAACGGATATTCCTAACAGCTCCATCGGAAGGGGCGGATTTCGGCAAATCTGAGACCGTTAAAATTTGACTATCATGATGGATAAGTTAGAAGTCTCGAAATAAGTTGAAATTTGAATGACAGAATGGTGGTATATTGTGATCTAAATTCCCCAAAGAATTAATTCAAAAAAATAATAAAATTGAGGAAAAAAAGATGTGGGTGTAGGAAAGTTACCTACACATGGGTGTAGGCTCCCTTTTCCCTATATATATATATGTATATGTATATGTATATATATATATATATATATAGGGTAAAATGTGTATGCCCCCTAGGGGGAGCTAACTTAGCTCCCCCCACCCTTTTTTCACAATTTTTTATTTTTTTTGAAATCTAAAACCGTGTAAATTCATTATTAAATCACTATGTTATGTCATTCAAATTTCATGCGAAACAGAGACTCGTACGACCTCCATCCAAACGGAGTCGATTTAAAAAATCCTGTTACCGTTAAAAAAATGACTATCTGGATGGAGGTCGTAGGAGTCTCTGTTTCACACGAAATTTTTATGACATAATATAGGGATATAGTGATGAATATTCACGGAAAAAAATTTCAAAAAAAATAAATTTTTTTTGAAGAAAATAGGGCGGGGGGAGCTAAGTTAGCTCCCCCTAGGGGGCAGCCCCATTTTCCCCATATATATATGTATATATATATGTATATATATATGTATATATATATATGTATATATGTATATATATATATGTATATATATATATATATATATATAGGTAAAATGGGGCTGCCCCATGGGGGGGCTAACTTGGCTCCCCCCCACCCTATTTCGCCCGGATTTCTTTATTTTTTTAAATTTCTTCCGTGGGTTTTCATCAATATATCCCTATATTATATCATTAAAATTTCACGTGAAACAGAAACTCCTACAGCCTCCATCCATAAGGGTCATTTTTAATAATTCTGTTACCGTTAAAAAATGACTATCTGGATGAGGCCGTAGGAGTCTCTGTTTTGCACGAAATTTTAATAGCATAATATAGGGATATAGTGATGAATATTCACGAAAGACATTTTCAAAAAAAATAAAAAAATCGGACAAAATGGGGCGGGAGAGCCAAGCTAGCTAGGGGCAGCCCCATTTAACCCTATATATATATATATATATATATATATATATATATATATATATGGGATAAATGGGGCTGCCCCCTGGGGGGAGCTAACTTGGCTCCCCCCGCCCCATTTCGTCCGGTTTTTTTATTTTTTTTTAAAAATTCTTCCGTGGAATTTCATCACTATATCCCTATATTATGTCATTAAAATTTCGTGCGAAACAGAGACTCCTACGACCTCCATCCAGACAGTCATTTTTTAACGGTAACATGATTTTTTAAATCGACCCCGTTTGGATGGAGGTCGTAGGAGTCTCTGTTTCACACGAAATTTTAATAGCATAATATAGGGATTTAATAATGAATTTACACGGTTTTAGATTTCAAAAAAATAAAAATATTATGTCAAAAAGGGGCGGGGGAGCTAAGTTAGCTCCCCCTAGGGGGCATACACATTTTTCCCTATATATATATGTGACATGTGATATATGATATAGTACAAACATATCTTCTTAGACTTTGAGACATCAAGAATAATACATCTCACAAAAGGTGTCCATATCTCTCCGTATGTACTATAATAAATAATCACGATCTCTCAAGATTGACTGAAGATACTCATCACCATCATCATATATTCTCCAAGACTTTGACCAAACCCTTCTCCTTTTCTCTTCAAATTTGCAAAAATTTGACGCAAGAAATTCGCTTGTGTACAAACAAGAGAGGTAGAGAGAAAAATTGTAACAAAAAAGAAAAAGAAAAAACATATATTCTCATTTCCATTCTGCAGAGGTGAAAAAAATTAAAATCAGACCACAGTTAAATTATCTGTGGAGCTGAACCTTGCTCTCCTCCTGTCAGGGGATTGCTGCTCCTCATGATCCATCGCCTTCCTCTTGTTGGAGCTCATCGAGTTCGCGATGCTCCTGATGAGCTCAGCGTGATCCGACGTCGGTCGATCTTGCGACGACCGTGCCGCGAGATCGTCCTTGCTGTCCCTCGACTTCCCTTTCAGAAGGTAAGGCCTCAGCTTCTTCATGTCTGAGAGCTGCACAGGTTTCATGAAGAACTCCTCAGCTCCCCCTTCCAAACATCTGGTTTGAGATCAACACCAAAAAAAACATCAGAATTTGGTTATCTTTCATGTGAGGAAAGAGAGGTACTGTGTGCAGAAATCAGTGAAAAAGTTTGAAGGGAACATTCACTCAAATGTCAGGAGCTAAAGCTGGTTGTGTTTATAAAACTATACCCTCTTTTTGCTTTATACTTTACTGCTACATATGCAATATAATATTGGTACAATCAATATAAAAAAATCACCTGTTTATTCTGGAAGGCGTGTACTCTGAGGACATGATTACTACAGGGATGTCCTTCATGGACTCAGATTCCTGGAAAGAATTAAACTTTAATAAAAAAATCCATGTATTTTCTCCCTATCAAAATAGCTATTTTTTTCTCACACATTACCTTAATCCTCTTGAGCAGATCATAGCCAGTCATCCCAGGCATGCAGTAATCAGTTATGATCAAATTAACCTCTATTTCCTGTCAGGGGGAAAGAAAATCAAACAGGATAGAACCATCAGATCATCATAAATATATAAAGAAACAGATGAATAAAATTACATGGCTACCCACAAACCTGTTCATGCAAACCGAGAAACTCCAGAGCCTTGCTCCCAGAATCCACAGTGGTAACTGGATATAATCAAACCAAATGAGAAACCCACAAATCTAAACCCATAAAACCGGCCAAGAACCACGAAGAACGTGTGGATTTCGAGCAAGATACGGTACCTTGGCAGGAAGAGATCCTGAGGAGCCTCTCTATGAGCTTCCTGTCAGTTAGGCTGTCGTCCACAGCCAGCACATGGAACTGCGGCTCTGCTGCAGTCGGCATTTCTTGGCAGGTCGACGGGGAACGGATTCGTGGCGATTGGGTTCTTCTCAGTTGGATCTGGAGGTGGAGGGATTCTCGAGAATCAGAGGGGTCTTTGGGAAGAAGGAGAGAATGGGTTATATTTGAAGGGGATGGGGGAGATGGGAGGAGAATAATGGATGGGAGAAGAAGCCAACAAAAGAGGGAGAGAGAGAGATGGGGTGGGGAAATCTCTGGCATTGGAAAGCACGAGATCTTGAGATCCGACCACGTTTTGGGTGCAAATCCTGCAAATCTTTGACACCTCCCTTGTGGGCTCCTCGTTAGGGTGGAGCATGAGTCGGGCTCGGGCCGGGCCCAACCTAGCCCAGCCCAGACCCATTTAGGAAATCGGGCTCACGAGCCGGGTCCAGGCCCGCTCATTTTCCAACAACTGGGCCCAAGCCCGAGCCCAGCCCGATTCATTATGGGTCGGGCCTGGGTCGGGCCGGCCCGCAAATCCTAAGTTTTTTTCATCCAAATTAATGCACGAGAAACTGATACAAGCAATCCGATTAAACAAAAACAAAGCAAATGTAAACATAGAGAAAGTTGCAGGTTATTGCTTATAAATTTATAGATGAAAGTTGATAAGAAAGGCATTAAAAATACATCAGCGCTGACTATAATTCAATCAAAGCCTTTTATTTTGTTTAGTGGGAGGTCACAGATTATATTTAGAATATGAAATGTTACTGGATCTCAGAATCTCTCACAAAATCGACTTCAAAGTGTATGTATCCTACTAGATGTGGACTGACTTCAGACTTTGGAGTTTGAAAGAAATATGTAAGAGGAGAAAGATACAGAGGACTGACTTTAGCAATGGAATCATGCGATGCGGTGGCACGAGACGGACTGCGCCCCACAGTCACAGGAGGGCAGCCGCGTGGGGTCGGTGCGGTCGCGAGAGGGAGAGGAGTGCTCCGACGTGGCCGCGTGGGGGAGGGCGACACTGGAGAGTGGCCACGCGGGGGTGGGTCGGTGTGGCCATGAGAGGGAGAGGAGAGGGTGACTCCGCTGTGGCCGCATAGGGTGGGAAAGAGGGGAAACCCAGTAGGTGGGGTTCAGAAGTTGGGGTTGGGAAGTGGCCCAAGTGGGACGGAAGCCCAGGGTATATGGTTACGGTTGTGAGGGAGCATTGGGTTTGACCCGTTTGGGCACTAAACCGGGCCGGCCCGTGGGCTTTGGGTTCGGGCTCGCTCAAGCCCGAGCCCGACCCGATTTGATAAATGGGCTGAAATGACAGCCCAAGCCCGCCCATTTAGATAGTGGGCTCGGGCTTGGGTCGGGCTTAAATGGGCCGGGCACCGGGTTGGGTCGGGCTGGCCCGGACCCATGCTCCACCCTACTCCTCGTCTCCCTCTCCCTGTCCACCTCCCTGCTTTGAATAAAAGGGAGACTTTTTTTTCTTTTCTTTTCCTTTTTTTTGCACAATTTCGAGGACAAGCAAAGTTAGAAAGGGTGAAAGTTTGGGTAACACAATGGGGATGTCCTTAATGTTGGTAATTAAGTGCAAGTAGTTGAGTTCATTTAACATTATTTTTTTTGGAAATTAAGGTTATATTTCTTTGATGAGTTCATTTAACACAATTTTTTTGGAAATTAGGACTAGCAGCGCAGCTTGTTGCTCGTTTGCCTTCTGTTTCGATGTAAATTTTTCCATCTAGAGTTGGATGTTTCTCCCAGAGATAAGTGGAAAGTGTGAATTTGTTGTTTGGATACAACGGGGAATAAATAAGGCAATTCTTAATAAATGTGTATTATCTCAGTGTTGGGCTTTTTCATGTGAAGACTGATTGGTATTCTTTGTGTGAGATCTACTTTATCGAAAATTTTAACCTCAACACTTCAGTATACGAGTGCCCTTAGAAGGTCATATAGTTGATTGTACTGTCAAATCACCGTATATTTTTGTTTATCGTGTTTGTGTGTGTTTTTCTCCTCTGATGAGTTCGTTTCATACTTATTGGTAAATGCACGATGTAAGTAGGTTGCGTGTTTCAAGGAAGGAGATGTATTTGTGATATCTTGAAAAGAAGAAAACCTAGTTAAAGAGAAAAGAAAATGGGAGAATCTTCTTCTTTCCTTTCGTATTTCGTTGTCTTAGTGCGTAGCCCTAATTAGGCAGGGAAACAAGCACTGATCGTTCCTTGTTTCTCTACCGTGATGGGCCCTCGTGAGGTCCTAGGTGAGTTTCTTTTGTACCATCTTTTTTTCCTTCATTCTTTTTTCATTTTTCACAAGAATTTACGGAGGTTGGGGGGTCCAATTGGTCAAGCATCAAGGGGGCAATTTCATGTGATTTGGTTCCACAAGGGGAAGATTTTGTTGGTGCCCCACCATTCATGACTTCTTATGCACCCTCTTTCCCTTTCTCCCTCAGATCTCCTTACCATCTGTCCTATTCATATCACCATCTTTCTCTCTCTCAATTTTATTTTATGATATTTTATTGCAACAAGGGATCCTGTTGCCTGTGGAAGAATATTAAATATAATTAAAGAAATGGGTGATGGGTACTATGTTACAAGATTGGGAGGATGGACCAAATCCCGTGGCTTCCTCATGTTGCCCATTAGGTCAACTTGTGGTGGTTGGAGTGAGATTCACATATCAAATCTCTTTTTATCAAATAATAATAACATCTTTATTAAAATATATTTCCTTTGGTCGAATACATTAGATGTTACATATTGCTATCAAATAAAACATTCCCTTCATGTTATTGAATTGAATTGAGATTTTATTATCATATAAAGCATTCCCTTGATGTTATTGACTCGAAATTTTATTATCATATAACTCATGTTATTGTATTGAGATTTTATTTATGAAAAGAGAAGATCATCTTGCATATATATATATATATATATACATACATACATATATGGAAAAAGGAAGCTACATCGGGGGTGCAGCCAACTAGCTACACCCGAGTATTTTTGTGTGTGTATATATATCTAAACACACACACATGGGTTAAATGGGGCTGCCCTCTGGGGGGACCTAACTTGGCTCCCCCCGTCCCATTTCGCCTGTTTTTTTTATTTTTTTTCAAAATTTATTCCGTGGAATTTCATCACTATATCCTTAGATTATGTCATTAAAATTTCATGCGAAACAGAGACTCCTACGGCCTCCATCCAGACAGTCATTTTTTAACAGTAACAGAATTGCTAAAAACAACCATGTCTGGATGGAGACCGTAGGAGTCTCTGTTTCGCACAAAATTTTAATGACATAATATAGGGATATATTGATGAAAATCCACGGAAGAAATTTTCAAAAAAAATAAAAAAAGTGGACGAAATGGGACGGGGGAGCTAAGTTAGCTCCCCCATAGGGGCAGCCCTATTTTACACTATATATATATATAGGGTGCACTTGAATTGAGGTGGCACCTTTCCATTATTATGGAAAGGTTTCATCTTAGACCGTGTGATGAAAATTGTACGAAGGAGATTGAAACCACTGTGTGGTTTCCGTGCCAACTAACATTCCTATAATGTGGGATGGTTAAATTAATGATAATTAATAGTAATACACGTCATAAAACATTCTATATTTAGTACTATGCATATTTAAGTCAATGACGTTACAACAAGATTTGATTAAATAAGTCACCGCATTTTGAAATATCCTTTATAAAAATACAATCTGTCGATATATTTTACATTTAAACGTCATATTTTACAATATCGACTCTACAAATTACTTAGAAAAAACTCTAAACACGGTGGCATTTAGTGCTTATTCAATTAAATTTAACACGGATTGAGTTACATAAAATTACAGGGTGGTAACGTAATACAATAATAAAGTGATCAACACATTACAAACTCTCGTATACGCATATACGATATGAGAATTTTATATAGAATGAAATGATAATATGAATACACATTGTAGATTTATTTCACACATATAAGCACAAGTTTATGTATTTGAATTATATTTTACAACGATATTATGCCAATTTGGTCATAAATAATACCAGTTTGACAACTAGTTTACCAACAATTATCGTATTTTACATAAACAATATCTATTTTAAGAAAATATACTATACTTTGGTAGTTCTTCTTTCAACTAAGATATGTATGTTATGTCTACAATGGATGTATTTAAATTCTCATATTCTTGAAATGAGATATATTTACAATTGCATACAATAAATTACAACGACAGTATTTATTTTACAACAAACGTATTTGTTTTACCGAATTGTTATGACAATTGGCACCGACTTATTTTCAATATGTCTTCTATTTTACTATACTGGATTATATTGTACAAAAGCATGTTATATTTTACAACAATATCCTATGTTTTACCTTTCATAAGTTTGCTGTAAATGAGGTTCTTAATTACACAATTGATGTATTCTATTTCACTATTTCATGAAGTTTGATAGATTTACAATTTTTAACAATATATTACAACTACTTCGGTTAATTTAATAAAAAATATCGTCTTTTACAAATTTATTATAAGAAAATGTATCTATGAAATGATATTTTAATGCTTATTTTAAATAAATTTATTGTATTTTACAAAAATAGGATGTATTTTACAAAACAAAAGTGTATTTTACAAAATGATAACTAATAGTTCTTACTGATTTTAAGACTAAAATAGATAAGTACAAATAAAATGACAATATATCCACTGTATCAACTCTTAAGTTAATATTAGTCATATATTATGTTTTTAAATTTTTCATATAGTATTTTTTTCGAACTTTCATTAAAAAATATAATAAATGATATATAAAAAATTATTGTTTTACTTATTAAATAGATTATATTAATCATTTTATAATTTATAGGAAAAAATTGCTGCAGCCTGGAAGATGCAAATGCAGTAAAGATTTTCTTGAGATAAAGATATAGCATACACATTTCTCATTAAAAGAAACAAAATCTGAAAGCAAATATATCTATTGGAAACCAAAAAAATGCACCAATATTGATGAAAATAGATACATAAATTGGGATGAATTGATAATAAGAAAAAGAATAAACATATTATATATTTGATGAAAAAATACCAACCTGGTTAGAGGTATTGATGAGATCGTAGTAATGAGTTCGAAATGTATACAATCACTAACAATGTTTGAAACGCAATGAAAAAAAGGGAAATGGTGTTTTCGAGTAATAGTTAATTATCAAATAAATGATAATTCATTAATTAAGCTAAAATCAATTTGTAATTGAAAATTTTTAAATTCTTTCTATTTTTAGCGAAAACGGAATCAAGCTCATATTTAATAGAGATTAATACGAAATTGTGGATAACCCAAAAAATCGGGATCTTTAACTTAATCAAATATAATTTTATGAAAGGAAAAAATGAAGTATATTCAAATAATTATATTACGTAATACCTAATTTGACATTGAACAAGAAGAGAGGTAACACAAATAGGCGGCGACGACGAAGAAGGCGATCCTCTAGACGATCGATTGAGGAGAGCGTCTGCAATAGCAAAAGCACTTTCTAAGGAGGAAGAAGGAGAGCCGGCGAAGATGGAGGAGATGCAGTCGAACTTGGTTGAGACCATACGAGATCAGGAAGCCGACTCTGACCAGTACACCGCAGGTACATTGTTAGAACTCCAAATCCATCGTCCGAAAGCAAATTTCAAAAGTAAGTAAAATTTCAAGGTAAAAGGAATTCTTTATCATTTTTAAAAAATTTATATCTCTGCTATATGGTATGAACAGAAGGAACACTCCTTCCAGATAGCAAAACAAAAGACGTTGATGTTGAAAGGGTTCCTGTGAACTTTGAAGATGATTTTGAAAGTATGAAGATTAATTTTTATTTAAGTATAAAATGCATTTTTTTAATTTGAATATACTAATGATTCATTGGATCATTTTTGTATCTCTAACTCTAGGCAAGGTTATGTACAACACAGATGTTACATTGAACACTTTGTTCACTTCATTGATAACCATAGACCCACGCCCAAACAACAAGCACTTTTGACTAAGACTGCTTTTGGGAAGCTAATCAATATAGGACATGTTGAGATCCAACAAAGAAACCTCAAATGGTTGGTTGAACAGTACCAAGGAGGGGAGAATTTTAGATTTGGAAATAAGGTGGTGAGTTTCAGTGACGAAGAGGTTGGAGCAATATTGGGACTACCTAGCTCTGGATTCTCAATCACAGTGAGAGGTAGACACCTTCAATGGAAATCATTTATATCGCACAAAATGTTTGAAGAAGGAATGGTATTCAATAGGAAAAGGTTGAACATCATTCTTGATGAGTATTACAATAGAGATGATGACAACTCGGTCTCTATTTACGTAACATGCTTGATACTCTTGATGTTTGCCACATTCCATTTCCTAGACAGTTCTTATTCTTTTCCGAAAGATTTGTTACACTACGTAGAATCACTCGAAGATACTCGATTCTTTAACTGGTCTGGAGCTGTAGCAAGAATGATACTATTCAACATGGATGACGTAGTAAGCAGGGTTCAAAAGAGAAGAGCCGGTTCATTAAGGGTAACACTGGGTTACCTTACAGGATGTGTTGCATGCTTATACATGAGTTATTCGATATTACTTTTTTATTATATGATGAATAATAAGTATTACTAATAATACACTTGAATTAGGTATGGATGATGGAGTACTGCTGCAAGGAGCTTGTGGTGAGCAGGGATCTAAGGCCACGGATCAGGAAGTGGGCTGGTCCAATCAAAGGTGTTTCCAGATCATTGGTATCAATCAGTTCTGAATAAGTAAGCATGTTAATATGATATATGATGCGTGTCTCATTATTTCAAAAGTTTAATTAGTAAATGATCTTTTTTATAGATATTGCCTGCTTTGCATCTACAAAAAAATGAAATAGTAAAGATATGAGCAAACGAGTATGTTTTTCCATTTGAGAAGTTTACCATGAGTGATTTTACAGTGAGAAGACCAGACATTGTGATAATAAATCCAATCTCTGTACCACCAAATGTTAACAAAGAAGGGAAAGCAAAAGATGGAAGAGTTGTGTGACAAAAAAAGTTTCTTGTGTTTCACCTGCAGACCTCCTACTAAAAAAGAAATAAAAAAAATGTATGTGTGAAGCATTTTCCTGTGAGATAGAGGAGCTGAAGGGGAAAATTAAAGAAATGAGTGAAATGTATGCAAAAAAGGATGCAGAACACATTAGAATAAATTCTGAAATGAAGAACGAGAATGATAAATTGAGATCTGAGATTCTTGAGCTGCATGAAAAATTCAAAACGATTCATGATCATGATATGATTGATGTTGAATAACATGCTTTCAAATCAGACATGCTTGCACCGACATGCAATGTAGCTGATGAGAAAGAAGGAGATTTAGAGCATAGTGACTCAAGTATTGGTGAAAAACTTGAGAATTTAATTTTAGAAATCTGTGATGAAGTTTACTGCAGCAATCCAAAGATACGAGAACTACAGTTTCAGCTAAGAACATGGTCATACCTATGTTTGATCTGCACATTGGTGACATTGCACATTCAAATAATGTGCAAACAGAGACAACAACCAAGAAAAGGAAAAGGGAAAAAGTCACAGTTCAACAAAGCTCAATAATTAAAAGATTGAAATAGAGAAGAGAAGCGAAAAAATCTTTACAAGAAACAATGAAACAAGGAAAAGAAGATCATGAAACACAAGAGGATGACACAACAAGTGAGGTAAGCCGTAGAATATAAAAAAATTAATATGTATACATTGATTGCAGATGTCGTGTAATACATACTTTTAATACTGCACCCAAACTTTTATTTATTCTTAATGATTATGATGGTAATTGTTTCTAACATTGTTTGTAATTGATTGAAAAAGAATCAGTATCTATGCGATCTCGTAACCGATTTCATCGGTTACGAGAAAGTATCAGAACAAGCGAAGAAAATAATTCAAGAACTTCTTCGTGATCCTGCAGACAAGTAAGTATTCTAAACAAATTTCAAGAATTAAATTTAAATATCTTTAACTTTAGATGTATAATATTAATGAAAGATTATTCGTCAGATTGAATGCCACCTACTTTAGTCCGGGGAATCGTAGCTGTACAGGGAGAGAAATTCATAACTTTTTGTACGAAAGAATGATCGAGGATTTGGTACGTATTTATTTATTAATTACTTTCTTCAATTCCTTTATGATTAAATTGTTTTTTATATTACAGATAATCGACATGTTTATGGACATGCTACAATATAAATACAAATAATGATCATGTCCCTTTTCTATTCACACCAATATTCCAAATGGTGAGATTATATATTCTGAAATAATTTATTTTAAACCCATCTTTACTTAATATAATATAATATTATTGATTATATTTTTCAGCAATATCTTGTGAATCTTGTGGTTAATGCTACGGAAAATAAATTTGATAAGCTTGAGGAGCTATATAAAGATGGAATACACATACCTGAGTTGGAGAAAATTTTCACTGTTATTCACACAAGAAACCATTGGCACCTTCTTGTGACTGTTTTTTCATCAAGAAAGTTCATTTCTTACAATTCAATGAAAGGAACAAAATTCCATAAAAAGGATGTATTGAAATGGGTATGGCATAAAATACATTTACTTTTTAATAAATGCTTTAATTCAGTATTAATATTATTCTTTTTGAATTACATCTCGGCATGGATGGATTTCGGAGTACTTCATGGACAACATTCCAGATGAATGCTCTGTAGTTTGGGAAATAATATACGTGCAAGATTGCCCCCAGCAACCTTCGCAAAGTCTGGACTGTGGTGTCTACGTGATGAAAATGATGGAGTACCTTTGCGAAGGGAGGGCGTTGGATTTCACCTACGACGACATTGACAGATTCAGAGCTGAAATATCTTCCACACTGTTAATGTGCGGTCATGTAGAGAACTCAGCGACTCAGTGATATAGATGGCGGTCATAATATAAACACATCTTTAAGTTTTTGCAGTTTAAATTGAAACTATGTATTGTGGTAAAGTCTTTAAGATTGTTAACTTTCTAGATTTTCTGTTTAAACCTTGTTTAGAACGAAACACTTATTTTAGATATCATGATTATCCTATGTTATATTCATCTGCATTGACTATCTGGTTACATGTTTGACAGGAAAACACAATATGTATTCTGATGGTCGATAATGAACGTGGTTTTCTGATTACAAGTGTGTTTTCTAATGGTCAAAAATCTTCTTATACGTTTATGATGAACAATCCAATGATTACTGTATGCTTGTTATTACGCTTCCATAGTTAATTCAGAGCTGAAATAGCTTCATTATTGTTAATGTGCGGTCACATAGAGAACTCAGCGACACAGTGATAGAGATAGAAGACATAGTATAAACAAATCTTAAAGTTTTTGTAAATTAATTTAGAACTATGTATTGTTGCAATGTCTTAAATTGTGTTATGTTTCCAAAGTTTCTGTTTAAACCTTCTTTAGAACAAAACACTTCTTTTAAATATCATGATTATCCTATGTTTGCATTGACTATCTGTTACATGTTGTAGTCAATATAAACATGTTTGACAGGTAGACAAAATATATATATTCTAATGCTCGATAATTAAATGGTTTTCTGGTTACAAGAGTGTTTTCCAATGATCGAAAATCTTCTTCTGCGTTAAAGTTTAAAATCCCAATGATTACAATATGTTTGTTGTTACTCTTGTTGTTTTAGACTTGTAGTTCCAGATAGAATCATAATTTTTTGATGAAAGTTATGATAGGGAGTATAAAATATTGATTACAATTGTATTTCTATACAAAAGAATGTAATTATTGTAAGTAACTGTAATACACTACATACACAAATAAATTCTACATCAACACATTAATAAAAAAAGTACCGATAAGGACATGTACAATGATTAGTATACAATACAAAATAATATTACCTTAGATCTTATATGATAACGACTTATATTAGCAAATATATGAAAACTAGTATAGAATGGTAATATATGTAGTAACAGACTGAAATTATAAGACAGAAAGTTGATTCCGTACGTTATAGTTTCACATAACAATAAAGAACTAAAGTACTATGTGTTATAGTATGTTACGAATTCAAAATAGCAAACCTCTGAACTTCCATAAAGGATATGACAACGATAACATTTACATAATATACAGGCAGCCATTGTCCTTATTGTAAAATAATGAATATTTATGTAAATTATGATAATAATATGTAAAATATTAATAATATATGTAAAATAGTGAAGCTATTTGTAAAAAGTATATCTCCATATTTAAGTAGGAGTGCTACGATACTTAAACTACAATAAGAATACATATTACTTGGCTTTTGTACAAGAGGGAATTATATAATTTAATTTATGATTACTTGGCTCTTGTACAACAACAATAAGAATACATATTACTTGTCTCTTGTACAAGAAAAATATGATAAAGATATATAAAATATTGAGCGAATATGTAAGTTATTACATATAGATGTAAAATATTGAATACAATTTTACAATACTGCACATATTTGTAAATTATGTATATGGAGTATATAATAAAACTAATGGATTTGATTAGCAGGTATTACCGACAACATAATATAGAGTAAAAATTCATATAACCAAGATATTGACTCCAATTGTTAGGATTGTTGATAAGAAATATTTAATAATGTAATATTGACATGTGTTACAGAAATGCGTCAATTTTTATATCAAAGCCCTAAACAACAGTTAATAAGGATTAGTATACATTTCGTATGGTAAGAATGAATGGAAAGTATAATGAAACAGTTAAAATCCCTGAAAAATAGAATCATTAGACAAGAATGAAATGAAAGACTCATATATCCAAATAAAGTGATTTTGAACGTATATGACTGAAAGCTCAAGTTGAACGTTGAACATTAACATCACAAAAATACACAAAGCTGAAATACTCTCTTTTATGATATCACAAAGGGATATATCTGAACTGAAAAAAATATAAATAACACATGTTTGAATTCTATAATAACTGAACAAAGTACGACAAGTAAAAAAATACATTAAAAAAATTCAAAGTCTGATAAGCAGCCAAACGTCAAAGCTCATTTGCAGGAAAGAATCTTTCAGTAAATTGCAATCCTGCAAAAAAATATAATGAAATGAATATAATAAGCAACTTATAATGATTTATATGAAATGTAAAAAATGTTACATCAAAATAGAAAAATATACTCTTATATTAAAAGAATTTGATCAATTCATTTTAATTTCGGTCATCCTCAACTGCAGAATAAATTACAAGGATTAGTGAACAATAAAAAGGAATTAATAAGTAAAGAATGTTAAAAATTTACCATGATTCGCCGATTTATTATTAGGACAATTTCTTGAATCGTGTCCAACATTGTATTTGAGGCAAGATTTGCATTGTCGACCTCTATTTCTCCTCATCTCAAATTCCGATCTAATACGATTGCAAACGCCCTTAGGTCTACCACCGCGACCGCTTCCTTTCGTTCTAGCAATATTTGGTTCTTTAACAGTTGGTTCAGTAATCATATCTGGAACATTTGTAGTGTTCCCGGTTGTAAAGCTCGAAGAGGGTTTGTTGCTTATCATAAGATCAATATTGCTACATAAATCGCTTAATTTTTCTTTAGCAAATAAGAATATGTCCTCATCCTGTTCGACCGAAGCTGAAATAATATGCGAATACAATTAATTCAGCAGAGATGACCTTTCTTGGTGTGCAACTTTCACATAAAAAGGATAATTCCCTGATTTTTTAATGGTTCTTGTCCACCTTTTTAATATATATTCCTCGTTCAGAAGCTCCACATTCTGTATCTTCAAAACTGCAAGTATATGTGCCTACATGGATATCCAAAGAATCGCATATTCTTGCAATCACAAACAAGAAAATCGCTTTCCGTAGACGAAGAAACACATAATTCTTCATCAGGTTTCCCAATATATGACACAAAATATTGACAGTAATCCAGAGAGTTCGAATGAGTTCGAACATTAAGTTCCTTCACTTCGTTCAGTTCAAACCGAAATTTGTAAAATATGAACTTGGTGTATATACGAACCATCTGTACCTCCATCTTCCATTTGAAATTTGATTTTGGAGTGTAAACTTCACCAATGTTATCCATACCATTCTCTCTTTCCCTGCGTCGTTGAATTGCACTTTGAAATCTACAGACAAATTTTAGCAAAGAGTTCTGTTTGGTGATGTGGTGTTGTAAAAATGCATTCATACTTTCACTCCTCTGTGTATTGTGCTGACCAACCCAACAATAATCCTTAATATATAAACTAATCCATTTAAATCTGATGCTATACTTCTCATTCAACCAGACATTAGATGATAAATCATATTGATCAATAATCTTGCACCAGCTTTGCTCAAATTCACTTATAGTTATACTTCTCCATACAACTATGGAAAACGTTGAGAGAACTTCATTTATATCTTTAATCTTTCCAAGCTTACTTTTAAGCTTGGCCATTATATGCCAAGTGCAGAATTTATGAACAGTATGTGGAAAACATATCCTAACAGCTGCAGAAATTGCCGGATCTCCATCCGTGATTATAGAAATTGGATGGTTACTCATTACTTCTAGAAATCTCTCAAATAACCACGAGAATGACTCGGTGGTCTCTCTGCTCATGAATGAATTTCCAAAGAAAATTGTGTAACCGTGATGGTTAACACCACAGAAAGATCCAAAGATCAGATTGTATTCTTGGTCCTATATGTTGTGTCGAACGATATTGTATCACCGAATAATTTGTAATCTTCAATATAAGCACTATCAATCCATATACACTGAGTAAGTCTGTTATCATCATCGGTTGTGTACGCATAGTAAAATTCAGGAGTATTGGACTTACAACTTTCAAAATGTTCAATTGGAATGTGAACATCCATCCCAATACGTTGTTTTTTATCCTTTCTATTTAAGTTGTAAATATCTCGAACAATACTACCAACTTGTCCGCTAGACATGTTTATAAAAGCTGACTGCTTGGATATAGGTATGTTCACATCATTCATTGACTTCACAAGCATTTTTGTGGCTTTTGAAAAACATCTATTTGGTCTGAGGTATCTGCGTTTAGATGGAGAAACGAGATTGTGATTGTGTTCAGCTTCAAAATTCGATACATACCAATCCTTGAGATCAGGCCTAAATGAAACTAACATGAAAGCTTTGCACCCAGTCCGTGATAAGCCAACACGACGCTCCTCCTTATAAAAAAATATATTCATCGCTCTCATCACTTCTTGCATTGTCCACCAACAGTGTTTTTTTCTGTATTTTAGAGAACCCCTCTTTCCAGCAAACAAATGATTTAAATATAATTATCCGCTCCTTGGAAACCTTATCTTTACCAACTATTGAGCTTGCTTTCCTAACATTGAATCCAATCTCTTTTGCATATGTCTCATAAAATTTATATGCATCTTGAATAGATAGAAATGTTTGGCCTATATGACGAGTAATACCCTTGACAGTGTCATTGATTGAGTAGTCGAAACCTAAAGGAATTTATATAATTATAGATGTATTAGCAAGAAGGATTAATAATAGAAATTTGTAAATTATTCTACCGATAATTAAATTATTGACAATCTATTTAAATTACTGCAAATATGTATAAAATGTTTAGCTTCACTTTAAATTAGAAGTACTATGACACTTACATATAAATATTGATAGAATATGTAAACTATTATATATAAATGTAAAATATTGAAAGTAAATGTAAAATGATGCACCTATATGTAAGTTATCAAATAATGGACTGGTATTAGCAACTATCAGGGCGATATTACATCATATTCCTACAAGGAATATGATGGTTTGGTCTCTATTTGCATCCATAATATCTGGCAGTCAGATTAAGTATTTTCAAGTATAGAGCATAAATACAATATAAGTTCTGTTGTATTAAGGTGCGAGTTGAAATGAAAACAATATGTGTAAAATGAGGTTCAATGGTGTAAATTATAGTTCATTGATGTAAAATGATGAACTCTAACACAAAGTATACTGAGTTTGCGCAAAATAAACACTTATTTTCCCAATATCATATAAATAAACAATGCCAGTGATGCTTTGAAACAACTTTGTCATTCTGAATACCTGGTTGATGCGAATTATCATCAGTTCGTTCCACCACTCCAATAACTTCACCATCTCCGTTAGATAACTAGACAAAATTAATATATTAATGCCAAAAATTAATATATTAACGTCGAAAATTGATGAATCCCAATTCATCACTCTTTATTCCTTTATTTTAGCTAGAAACTTGAGCAAAACACCATGTAAATATGTATAGATATCACAAATTGCCAATGTACATGCATCTTGTAAATATGCATAATTAGCATGATTTTGTGCCAAAATAAAGGAATAAAGAAACACAAGAAAAAGAGGGAAATATTTAGAATAAATATTGAGTGACCTAATCCTAAGGGAGGGCTCAGCATGGGCCTGACCGCAAAAAGAACCAAGTAGACCAAGATATGGTCATTCATGTGTACATATACCTATATATATAAATAAACTGATTTTTCCTAAAAATAAAAATAAATAAGTGTTTCTTATAATTTGTACATATTTGTAAAGATAAAACCAAAAATAAAAATGGAAAAATATAAGAAAAACAAAAAGAAATAAAACTCTCTCACCAGTGTGTATAGACCATGTGTATAGAATAACACATCTATTTATATTCCTTTTGTAAATAATTAATAAAATTCAATAAAAATATTTTCACATCCCCTATTTCATGATGTAAATAAATAAAATAAAAATCATAAAAATAAAAATAAAATAAAAATAAAATAAAATAAAATCAAAACCCACCTTGTATATATACCATGTAAATATATGTATATACCTATTTATTTACTCTATGTAAATAATTAATAAAAATAAAATAAAAATATAATTTTATTCCACATTTTATTCTATAAAAAAATAAAATATAAAATTGGAATAAATGTATAAAAATAAATAATCAAAATTAAAATAAAAAATAAATACATGTATATACCTGTATATATTAATAATATAATGTAAATACATAAATTTTATTTCAAAGAAATAAATAAAAATCATTAAAAAATAATTTGAAAATAAATAAATATTTTTTATGTTTTAAGTTTTTCGAAAATAAGTCATTTATTATTTTTAAATGAATTTCCAAATATTTATTGATTGGCGACCTGTGATTGGTCCACGGGGGATTGTTGACCCCCGGTCAACTCTCCCCCCTGGACCAGTCAACTCGGATCTGTGCGCACAACCCGACTTCACTTATTTCTCTAAGACAGATTCGAGCACCATTTACCCAAACCCCAGGTCCTAATTAATCCCCACTGATCCGAGATCCACGCCCGCCTTCTTGCCTAGGGGTCTGTGCTTCACCAAGCCGGACCCGACCTCATCTTCTCGGACCTGCAGTGGTATTTAGCTGAACCTCCGCCGCACTATTATCTTCATCTTTGGCACTGCTCCTTCGTCCCAGGACCTCCACTAGAGTCCCCAGAGTGACAGCTGAGTAAGGCGAGTGTCGAAGAGAGGAGAGGACGCCGTTCGCCACTGATCCGGCGACCCCTTGTCGCCGCGCGCCGCCGCGAGGTGCGCCAGAGCCTCGGGCACCGACGACCCTTCGAGGCTACGACCCAGAGCTCGCCGAGCTCGTTCCCAGCCGATTCCCTTCATCAGGTAGACCCAATTCTTTCTAGTTTCATCGAATTTCATCTTATGCCCAATTCACCCATTCACCATCGTCGATCGATTCCACCCGCTCCGATCATCAATCCGCTCGTCCGACCCGACCATCATATCCGTGAGACCCCTCTCCACCTTCTGCACCCACGCACCCACCTTGGTTCGCCCAGGAACCAAGGCTCAACCTCCACCGCCGTCGCCTCGCCGGAGGTCGTTCGCCCCGACTCGCCCGACCATCATTCCACCTCTAACCGGGTCGAGGCAGTTTGCCCTCGACCCAGGAAGCTTCTGGTGTGGTTTTGCAGGTCAAAGGGACCTCATCTGGAGGTCCAACGTTCGAGCCCAGGAGCTTTGCTCCTCTGTCGTCGCTGGACCGCTCCTGTGGTCACTAGCCTCATCGGAGGGGCCTATTGGCTGCGGAGCACCTTGACGGAGCTTTTCCATATCTCAGCAGCAGTAGAGGAGGACCTCGGCGCACACAGGAGGCCGGTGAAGTTCGCCGGCGTCGAGTTCTTGGAGGATCCTCCTCCGTCGTCCGATCGCCCGTGACGCTCCAGATCCAATCGCAGCCCTCTATTTAGGGAGCGCCAGCAGTCGTCAGATCCATCTGGGATCGATCGAGACCGTCCATCGCAGAGGAGAGGCGTGCACGCACCAGAGCCATCAGATCATCTACGCGGCGCGCCTTCGTCCGTCAGATCCAATCTAGGGTTCTTCAAAGAGGCATCAGCGCTCCTACACCGTCAGATCATCCACGTGGCGCGCCTCTAGCCTTCCGATAATAAGAGGGGTAATTTATTCTTAGGCCCCTCCGGTTTCTGCCTTTCACTCCTAGTCTGTAAATATTTTACTTAGTTGTTTTTATTTTGGTAATTTTGCATCGAGGACCTTTATGTTTCAGACATTTGCATTTTAGTCCTTCTATATGTGGTCCACGTGCATCGACACGTGAGGTGGTGGTTTATTTGCATTTTGTGCCCTGTGATTTTTTGTGCGTTATAGTTTGCATTTTTAGAAATAGGAATTACAGATAGGTCCCTCCGTGCCTGATTCGCGTGCTTAGCGCGTGATTACTTGGACATTTTGCACGAGGGCCCTCGCACTTTCTTGCCTTGTTACTGTTTGCCCCTTGGAACATGTTTTTATTACATTTAGGTCCCTGTGCATTGTGAGCCTTTGTTTTATTTAAATAAAATATCAAATTTAATCCAAATTGCGTGAAATTTGGATACGTGGCTCCTACCACTGTGTAAAAATTTTCCTAAATTTTGGGTACAATTTTGAGGCTTTTTAGTATTTTTAAAATTTCAAAAACTGTTGTTTTTGATTCTGTCCAGTTTAGAAAATCATAAAAAATATAAAAACTATTATAAAATTTCTAAAAAATTAGGTTTTGTTAATTTTGGTGTGTTTGATTTTCTATGCAATTTTGGCTATTTTTGGATTTATAAAAACCTTAAAAAATTTAAAAACCCTTAAAAACTCATAAAATTCTAAAAATTTGTAGAAAACTCAAAAATTAATAAAATCTTTTTCAGAATTTTCCTTGTTGTTTCTATTTCTCATAAAAATTACCTCCAGGGTATGAAAGACCCATTTGATATTTTTCATGGGACTTTGAAGCATGTTTGGACAGAGTGCTCCTATTTTTGCCTTCTTTGATTTTTACAAAATTATATAAAAATTAGAAAAATCTCAAAAGTTCACCAACGACATTAAAAAATCTAAAAAAAGGTAAAAATATTTTTGTTTGAATTTTTGAAGCATATTTGGGTGATTAAATAATTTGTTGAGTGTGCTTGATTTTGTCCCTTTTCTCATTTTTCACCTTTATTAAAAATCCAAAAAATATAAAAAATAATTAAAAATCCACCAAAAATATATTTTCTTCTCATTTTGACTACTTCGTAGGTCGCAAGGTCAATTCGTGCTCCCTGAGTCCGACCCTGGGTGCTACACCAGGCTAATCTCATAGCCAGGACCGCTATCTTTGATTTTATTGATTTTATCATTTGTTTGGTGGTCTGATTCACATTTTTCTTGAGTGATTGAGGTCGCAACGACCTTAGTTATCTATTTACCTTAGTTGTTCGGGATTTTTCGGTTCATTAGAATGGCGCCGTTGCCGGAGAGCACGACTTAGTAGTCGATTTTGATCTTTCCGCGGTTTTTCTTTTTCGTGGCTGTTTGTAGATATTTTGTAGATATATTCTATCTGATTGTTTATAATAAATCTGGTCTGATCACTTTGTTCTGTTTCTTGCGAGGTCTTGAGGATCGAGGCGACGTCTTTGGAAACTGACGCAACCGCGAGAGTCGGAGGCGACTTCCTTCTCTACGAAGCCGCATGAGAGCGCGAGGAACCGAGCAGGAGTGCATGAGCCACGGAATAGCCGCGGAGTAGCTTAGTGTAGTTTAGATTTCTTTTTAGCACATTTTATTGTAATAATACAGGGACCTGGACCGAACTTGGACACTTGACGGTTTTTGGGGTCTGTTTCGTCGAGCACCGGTGTGCTCGGGGGGACCCCACCGAGTTTTTCACGGTTTTTCGTGGTTTTTGACCGTTTATTTACTACTTGTCTGATTTACGCGGTTTTCAGCCTTAGCTTAGGATTTTAATTGATTGTGACGTAATTAATTAGGATCCAAACACCTAATTGCATGCTTGTACCTATAGTTCGAATTATTGGATCTAATTAATTAATTCACAAGAAAAAGCCGGCTTATTAGAGCACTGGTCCACGTGCCTTGACGAGTCACATACAGCGCGTGCAGGATCTATTGTGGCAGACACTGAGTGGCTCCCAAGATAGGACTCCGGACCTAGGCTCGAGTACCCGGCTACTGTTCTTTCGTTTAGAAAATTGCTCTGCTAGGGACGGTTTTCCGCGTGCATCATATAAGTGGTTTATATTCTGTCTTTTATTTATGCGTGGTTCACCCTGCATGTAGACTGCTGGAGTCAGGTACGCATCTCTTACTCTACATGCATCATTGATTCCCGCGCATCGGCTTTTTTGTCTTCTCCCACCTGTTTTTGGACTTAAAATAATCAGGAGAACTGAAAATTTCGTTAGACATTATTTGATTTGAAAAATACTTAAAAATAAAAACTATAAAATTAGGACTGCTAAACAAACTTGGCCCTAAAATACACTCATTATAAAAATTTATCTTGGGGAGAGCAACCCCCTCATTGTCTGGTTTGCATGCGCGAGAGAGTGACCCGCACACTAGGCTAGAGCTATATCCGAGCCCCGATCAGACTACCGGCCTTTTATACGGGACAGTCTTTTCGGCGGATTGGATTCCTACCAGGTCACGTAACTGCTCTGCTATCCTGACTTGATCACCCAATAAAATTGACAAGATAGTTGACTGAACTCTTACGGTCTTCAGCTCGCGTTGCGTAGGTGAATCTGGGGTTTGTTTGCTCATCATAGATGTTTCCAGATCCAATCCGCCTGACTCGTCAGATCAAGATGATGGGCAGGAGGTCTCTTAGGCAGCCCCTGGCTGCACCGCTTTTCAACACTCCAGCCCACTCATCTAGGTTGGTTTGTAAGAGCCCAGACCCGCTCTCCGAACCCGAGTACGACTCCGCCCTGTTCCCCCTTGACCACCCTTCTACCAGTCCTGAGTTATCCGTTCCAGATGCGAGACAACAGACATATGATTTATCGACACCTGAGTTTGGATCTTTTGCCTTTGCAGAGACCATGGCCGGCAGCAGCGACGACCGCACCGGAGGTCTCCGAGCATAGCAGACATATGTCCTGAACCAGGGTGCGATCAACACCACCTTGATCGCCTCTCTAGAGACAGTGCAGTAGCAACTGAGGGATCAGGGTGCATTCATGATTGAGATGAGGAGAGAGATGGAGCAGATGAGAGCTGACCATGACCAACGCGAGCCCAGAGACGGACCGAGGAGACCCGACGATGTAGCAGCAGCAGCAGCAGCTGCTGCTGCAGCAGCCGCCGCAGCAGCGGCAGCACCAAATCAGCCGAGACCGATGCGGGAGTTGCACAACCCCGGATCAACACTGACGCACCGTTGGGTGGTTCTACCAGCGATCGTGGGCGACTTCAAGTTCCCCCCGAACACACTGCAGCTCCTACCCCGTTTCCATGGGCTCGCCACAGAGGAGCCCCATCTTCATCTTCAGGAGTTCTTGATGATCTGCAGTACCGTCCACGACCGTCAGGTGGACGAGGATACCATCTGTATGATTTCCTTCCCCTTTTCACTAGCATATAGAGCAGCCACATGGCTGAAGCATTTGGGGAGGTTTGTGTACACCTAGGAGCAGCTCCGCACCGAGTACTTGAACAAGTACTATCCACTCGGGCGGACGAACGCAACGAGAGCCTTGATCATCAACTTCTCCATGCTTCCTAACGAGCAGTTTCACGAGGAATGGGAGAGGTTTAGAGAGCTTACCGACAGATGCTCGCACCATGATATCTCAAAGTCGAACTTAGTTTAGAGCTTCTTTTGCGGACTGACACCAGAGCTGCAGGGCCTGGTGAATGCTTCATGTGGCGAGTCCTACTTTGCCAAGGATCATGATCAGGTCTGGGCCATATATGAGGAGATGGTCGAGAACTATATAGTGGTGTCCCAGACCCGACTCTACACTCAGGGACGCCCCCAGCCACAGACCGTGCAGTACCAGAGGATAGCACGGGTAGACGCCGGTCCTTCCACTTCGTCAGCGGCAGCCGCACAGGCCGAGTCCACAACCGCGGCATGGGCATTATCAACGAGAAGATGGATCGGATGGAGATTATAGAGAAGAAGCAGTGCCAAAGCATATCGCAGATGGATCAGATGGCACAGACGCTGAGTGACCTGAAGACACATATCATGTGTCTCCAGGAGGCACAGACGGCTTCTCAGCCCCGTCTTCAGTCACGAGGAGATCCGAGTGGCAGTGGCAGCTCGTCCCAACGCTCCAGCTCCAGTCAGCCTAGACAGGTCCACCTTGTACAGGCGGAACCGTACCAGCAGTCGCAGCCTTATTACTAGTCACCACCATCCCCAGACACTCAGATGGTGGTTTACCAGCCGGATCAACCTCTGGCAGTACTCCCGCCACCCTCCTACGATCCTGAGCCGTTGATGGATGTCTACGGGATTTGGTACGACCGACCTCAGCACGGTATCCAACGAGACCATCTCAAATTTCATTGGTCGGCCGGAGGTGCCAGTTCCCAGCAACATCCTTCAGGTCAGGGTGGCCAATACGACCATCAGCGAGATCACCAGCAGCAGCAGCCCCCAGTGTACCAGCAGCAGCAGTCATCTCAGTATGGTCCTCGTCCCTATCAGCAGGGACATTCTTGGAGGCGTGATCAGCCTCACCAGCAGCATCAACAGTACTCCTCTCACCCGCACCAGCCACAACAGCAGCCTCACTACCAGCGAGGCCACCCGTCGGGTTCTCATGAGCCATCCTATGAGAACCATGCCTTGGACAACATAGCCCGCCTCGTAACAGAGCATCAGGCTACCTTCAGACGGGAGATGGACGAGTTCCGCTAGGAGATGCGGGAGATTGTGAGAGGGAAGGCCGCCATACATGCCCAGAGTGAGCCGAACCCGAACAACCTGAAGAGGAAGTCTGAGCAGGTAGATTTCATAGAGTATGCCACTCCTAGTGATTCGTTTGGTGATATGTCTGCATATCTATTTGATACTGACTTTGTCACACTTAGGAGCGGTAGGATGCCAGCAGGCGGCGCCTCGTCTGAGCGACGTTCTCATGCCACTTCCAAAGCACCAGGCGAGGAGGAGTGCGATACGGATGCCGCGAGAGATGATGATGGTGGTGCTGACACCACCATGGATGTTGATCCCACTGACGGTACTGAGGCCGTCACTTCACCAGTTTGAGAAGGTGGTACTGACGCCACCACAGTTGCTGAGCCAGAGCGCGGTACTGATGCTGCGAGACATGCTGAGGGTGGTACTGAGGCCACCATTTTCACTTCTGCTAGTCCTGTTGTTTTTCCATCTATACATGTATCTCGGGACATTTCTGGAAATAAAGGAAAGGGTATGTCGTTTTCAGATCCACATGTGTTGATTGATGATGACTGTGTGGATTCTGCTGTTCATGAGCATGCTAGACCCTCTCCTAGTCCTTCATCTGAGAAGGACCCTGTGATCCCCTTTCCACGAGCTCTTCACATGGCAAAGGGGAAGAAAATAGAAAATCCCAAAAAGAGTCATCAAATAGAGTTCAGCCAGCTGATGATAGACAGATTCCATATCCAGCTGACTATTCAGGAGGCCTTGGAGCACATCCCTCTACTCCAGAGATCACTCAGAGACAGGACCACAGTCAGGAGGAAGAGGAGGAACCATCAGTTTGAGATCCATGATCAGCTTGCGAATTTGTGGCACCGTAGTAGAATCATTACCAACGGCACGCTGTGCGCCTAAATGCGAAAAGACAGTGCAAGCTTTGTTATGCTGAAACCTAAATGTGAAGTCAGAAACACTTCTAAATGCATCTTCTTCCCGTCCTAGTCCAATTAGCTAGTACACATTGGTTGACCCTTTTTTGGTAGTTCAACGGACGGTCGCCCCTTTTTCGCGGATCGCTTTCTGCATTTCTACTCGGGAGAGTGGGCCCTTCTCCCCCTGACCCCCTACTTCCTTATATATGGGGGAAGGGCGAATCCACTCCCATGCGCTTCGCAGAGTGAGGAGACCCTCCTTGTCTGGTGCCCACACCCACTGATCTGGACGAGCCCCCTTTGGCCAGGCTCGTTCCAAAGAGGACCCATGTAGGGTCGGGGACATCTCCTTCCTGCCCACTGTCGATCCTTCTTTCCTTGATAGTGCTGACCAGAGCCACTTGTTTCGCGATACAGAAACGTCTGCCAGCCAAGAGGCCATATGCAGGAGCCCCGTATGTCAGATGCCACATACATGAGCAGAGGTTTGACCGCACTCTATTAGACAGCGGTTCTTCGATCAACCTACTTCCGGCAACCCTTCTCGACCGCTTCGAGTTGGGCACTCTCCGACAGAGCAAGATGGTCCTTCAGTTTGCTGATCGATCTGTCAAGAGGTCAAAGGGGTTGCTGAGGGACGTTATCGTCATGATTTAGGGCCTGAAATTCCCCATGGACTTCGTTGTGTTGGACATGAAGATCCCTGAGTCTGTGACCGATACCCCCATCATTTTAGGTCGCCCGTTCTTGGCCACAACCAAGGCAGTGACTGACCACGATAGCGGGAGGGTATACTTTCGCGTCGAGGGCGAGAGTGTACAAATAGAGACGGTCGAGGATATCAGAGCCAGAGATTCAAAGTACTCAGAGCAGACCACTGATTCAGAGCAGATGACAGATTCAGGGCGAGACATCCACCAGGACTGTGATTTTGTGATTACAGATGATGAGGCAGTATGGGCAGATCCAGTCGCACATGCCATCCTCTCGCCTTCAGAGTTCGTTGATGCAGAGACGCTAGTAGAGGAGAGCTTGGAGAGCGCATTCCTGGTCCAGGATACTTTTCAGGCAGTAGAGCCAGTTCTTGACCGCGGGACAGAGTTTGATTGTGAGTCCGATACAGATCCCTCAGAGTCAGATGTTGATTGGGCAGAGTTTGATGATCTTATACCATGTCTGATTTCCACTGAGCCTGGAGCTAGGGAGGAGGTTGATGCCATACAGAGCAGAGATAGTCTAGTAGAGCAGCCTTCTCCAGATACTGATTGTGAGCAAGAGTTTCCGTTCTCCCATGCAGATTTGACAACATTCACTCAGAGTTTTCAAAGGCCAGATCTGTCAGCACCGACATGTTCAGAGCTGAAGCCACTTCCTGCGTCGTTGAAGTATAGGTACCTTGCGGGTGAACATGAGATGTACCCAGTCATTATCTCAGCAGATTTGACTGGAGAGCAGGAATCCCGTCTGATGGGGGTTCTTGAAAAGAACCGCAAGGCAATTGGATGGAGTGTAGCCGATCTCCAGGGGATCGTTCCGGCTCTGTGCTCACACCACATCTATCTCGAGGATGAGGCAAAGCCGTCACGTGAGTTCCAGCGGCGGCTGAACCCAAATCTGAGAGAGGTTGTAATGAAGGAGATCTCGAAGTGGTGGAGCACCGATTTTATCTACCCCATCTCCGACTCCAAGTGGATCAGTCCGTTGCATGTGGTGCCCAAGAAGACGGGCATCACTATTGTTGTCACGGAGTCTGGAGAGGAGATCGCTACCCGGGTACCCACTTCTTGGTGGGTCTGCGTAGATTACAGACGACTCAACCAGGCCACCAAGAAGGATAATTTCCCCCTTCCCTTTATTGATCAAATCATTGAGAGACTGGTAGGGAAGAGCCACTACTGCTTCTTGGATGGGTACTCCGGCTACAATCAGGTGGCCATCGCTCCCGAGGACCAAGACAAGACTACCTTCACCTGTCCCTTTGGGACTTATGCCTTCAGACGCATGCCATTTGGGCTATGCAATGCCCCTGTGACATTTCAGAGATGCATGTTGTCCATCTTTTCGGACATGGTGGGGGAGTGCTTGGAGATCTTCATTGATGATTTCTCGGTCTACGATGACAGATTCGACTCCTGTTTTGGCTGCTGATCGAGGCGAAGGGGAAAGTGGCCAGACTCGATGGTGAACGGAAATGGGTCGATTTGGGCGAAACTAGAAATTAACGAACAGGAGAAGAAACGAGGGCTACCTGGGTGGAGGAATCGACTGTGGGCGAGCTGGGGGTGCTCTGGGTTGTTGCCTCGCGAGACGTCGTGGTCCGAGGCTCGAGCTCCTGCTTTAGACGGAGCACGGCGGCGCTGGACGCCGGATCGATGGTCTCTCACTCCCTCCTCACTGCAACACCACGGGGAGCGAGCTGTCACTCTCGCCGATGTGATGGAGGTCCTTGGGTGAAGAATGGAGGAGCCAAAGATGATGAAATAGGAGGCGGAGCTCGGGATTTATACTCCCAGGGGTCCGGCTAGGTTTGATCGGGTAGGGCTGCTCAGAGCGTGGACCCCGAGGCGGGCATGCCGGCGAGGGTGTTAGATGTGGCAGGAACGAAACGGACCTGGGGTTTAGGTATTCAGGCATCGGGTCGTGATGCGAAAAATTGAGGAAGTCGGGTCGGGCGTCACAACCCGTGGAAAGAGGTCCACAGGGGGGAGTTGACCGGGCTGTCAACATTGCCCGTGGACCAATGGGAGTGCGCCACGTGGAAAATAATTGGAAATTCAATTAAAAATAGCAAATGGCCGATTTATTAAAAACTTAAAACATGAAATATTTTTGTTTTAATTTTTTCTATTTTTTTGGTGATTTTTAATTAATTTTTCAAAATAAAAATAGGGTATGTACACTTTATGCTATATATAGGTATTTACACCATGCCTTTTTTATTTTTGATTTTTTTAATTTGTTATTTTTATACAATTTTATTCCCATTTTATATTATTTACTTATAATATAAAATTAGGAGTAAAAAGGTATTTTTATTTTATTTTTATTATTTATATACAAGGGTGAAATAAATAGGTATATACATCTATGTACATGGTATATTTACAATATTATTTTTGGTTTTTAATTTTGTTATTTTTATTTCGTTTTTGTTTTAATGATTTTCATTTTATTTATTTATAACATAAAAGATAGAATATTTACAAATTTTTTTGAATTTTAATTTATTTATTTATATGGTGAAATAAATATAGGAGTGGTTGTATGTACATGATGAATATGTACAAAAGGATTTTTTTGTTTTCTTTTTAATTTTTCTATTTTTGTTTTGATTTTTACAATTATATATATATAATATATACAAGCCATTTTATTCTATTTTTAGAGGAAAATACATTTATTTATTTATAGGTCTATTTACACAAATGAGCCCCTATCTCCCTCTACTTTGGCTTTGATGCGGTCAGGCCCATGCTGATCCCTCCCTTGGGTTAGGTTGCTCAATATTTATTCTAAATATTTCCTCTTTTTCTTTTGTCTCTTTATTCTTTTATTTTTGCACAAAAATTTGCTAATTTTTAAACTTTATACAATGCATGCTTTTGATAATTATTTGTATTTACATGAATATACATGTATTTGCAAAGGTTTTTTAGCTAAAATATAAGAATAAAGAGTGATGAATGGGTATTCATCAGCTGCCTAGACGGAGTCCTTCAACGATGCATAGAGGTTCACCTAGTGTTGTCTTGGGAGAAGAGTCACTTCATGGTGACTCAAGGGACGGTGTTTGGCCACATCATCTCCAACAGGGGCATGGAGGTTGATCCGGCCAAGGTGGATGTCATTAGAAAACTCGATCCACCATCCAACCTGCGGCAGTTACGATCTTTTCTGGGGCATGTTGGTTTCTACCGATGTTTCATTCATGATTTCAGCAAGATTGCCCGACTGTTGACTGATTTGTTGACGAAAGACACCGAGTTCCTTGTAGATGATAAGTGTCTATCGCCGTTTGAGACTCTCAAGAGCTGTGTCATAGAGGCTCCCGTTCTCCAGCCACCTGATTGGTCTCTCCCATTCGAGATCATGACGGATGCCTCCGATTTTGGCGTGGGGTCCGTGCTGGGACAGAGGAGGGATGGAGTCCCATTTGCCATTTACTGCACTAGTCGTACATTGGATGCCGCGCAGCGGAACTATACCGTCACAGAGAAGGAGATGCTAGTCATAGTTTTCACCCTAGATAAGTTCAGATCTTACATCATTGGATCTAGAGTGACAATTTACACTGATCATACCGCCATCAGGTACCTCATGGCAAAGAAGGATGCCAAAGCCAGATTGACCAGATGGATCCTTCTACTCCAGGAGTTTGACGTAGAGATTAAGGATAAGCCTGGAGTCAAGAATGTGGTGGCGGATCATCTCTCCCGATTGGAGTATCTTGAGGATTCTGAGCAGATTAACCCTATTTGTGAGACCTTCCCAGATGAGGCGATCCTTGCTATCGCCTCACTCCCATGGTATGCTGATATTGTGAACTATCTTGTCGCCAAGAAAGTTCCACATGATTGGCCCAGGCAGAAACTTGAGACCTTCCTCGCGAAGGCCAAGTTTTACCATTGGGATAATCCCATCCTTTACCATAAGGGAGGGGATAGTATCTGGCGTAGGTGCATTCCTCAGGAGGAGCACCACAGTGTCCTTACTTACTGCCACAAGCTTGAGGCAGGAGGACATGACTCAGGGAGGACAACGGCACAGAAAGTGCTCCAATCTGGCATATGGTAGCCTACTCTCTTCAAGGACTCTGATGAGTTCGTGAAGAGGTGTACTGACTATCAGAGGATGGGCACTTGTGGACAGCGTGATATGATGTCGATGCAGCGCATACACTTCTGTGAGGTTTTTGATGCATGGGGCATCGATTTCATGGGTCCATTCCCTAGGAGTCAGGGATTTGAGTACATTCTGTTGGCCGTAGATTATGTGAGTCATTGGGTTGAGGCCATCCCCTCCCGAACCGCAGATGCTAGGACTGTTTGCAGATTTTTGAGGAAGAATATCATTTCACGGTTCAGGGTACCTCGAGTGTTGATATCAGACGGGGGGTCTCATTTCGTCAACGATAAGGTAAAAGGCCCTTGCTAGTGAGTTCAGCATAGACCATCGAGTTGTCACTCCATACCACCCTCAGACGAATGGTCTTGCTGAAGTGTCGAACAGGGAGATCAAGACTATATTGCAGAAAGTCGTCCGCCCTGACCGAAAGGATTGGCCACAGCTTTTGGACTCGGTCTTGGGGCACATCGGACATCTTTCAAGACTCCTTTGGGTACATCTCCCTTTCGCCTCGTTTATGGCAAGCCGTGCCATTTACCTGTTGAGATGAGACATAGGTCACTTTGGGCAGTCATTGATATACTTTTGGATACAGAGAGTGTAGGAGATCAGAGGAGGGCAGAGTTAGAAGCCCTGGAGGAGCTTCGTGACACCGCCTTCTCAAACAACCTACATTATAAGGAGAGAGTGAAGGAGTGGCATGATTCTCATATCAGCCACAAGCAGTTTGAGCCAGGACAGAGAGTAAGGTTGTTTGATGCTAGGCTTCGGTTATTTCCAGGGAAGCTACAGAGCAAATGGAAGGGACCTTATCTGGTTAGAAAGGTGCATGACAATGGGAGTGTTGACATATCTGAGTTGTCTTCTGATGCTACCTTTCGAGTGAACGGCCAGCGGCTCAAGCCATATCTAGATCATGAGCCGCGGGTCGTTGATGTTGCCCCTATTCACTTTGCGTGAGATGTGGTCTCTTGACTCACATCTATTGCATCTCACGCCTGATTATCACTGTTCTTCTGACTTGTATAGATCTAGTTGTCCATATCACTCTATTCTTTAGTCCCATATCCCTTCTCTCATCTTATGATTTTGCTATACTTAGGGTGTACTTTACCCTAAGTATAGGGGGGATGTTGGATTCTCAGGTATTCTTTTGATTCTTTCTACCCCTGTTTTACTGCCTATACTTAGGGATATTTCACCCTAAGTATGGGGGGGGGGGGGTAGATCCTGTACATCCTTCACTCAGATTTCCTTTTATGTACAACTTGCTATACTTAGGATTACTTGATCCTAAGTATAGGGGGAACCACCGAGTTCTCTTCATTCTATTCTTTGATTCATCTTTGTATATAGCCATTCCTTTTCACTTCCCTATACTAAGCACGAGTTATGTCTTCTTCATCACTCTTGATCACTCTGAGGACATCGTTCGAGCTAAGTATAAGGGGTGTGTATATATTTCATATATACTATAGCCATAACTCGTACTTTGTGTGAGTGTGTTAATAAATAAAAATGGCTAAAAACCTAAAAATCCATAAAATTTAAAAATTTTTCCCTTGTATATAAAATTCATCTTGCACATACCTATTTATTTATCAAATTATTTTTGTACAAATGATTGTAAAATCTTTTTGTGTAAATAGCTTGTAAATATTTTCATATCAAAATTATGTATATAATACAAAATTTTTGTAAAATGTTTTGAAAACAAAAAGTTTGCAAAAATCTTGTTTGTGAATATTTTGCAAAACTTCGCATTCATGCATACATCCATGTTTTCAAACATTTTTCAAAAATTTTGCACAATTGTAAGTATTTGTAAATTACATATTTGTAAAATAGCATCTTTGTAAAAACTTGCACAGTTTTTCCAAATCATAGTTGACATTTAAAATGGCCTGAAATTAAATTGACAAATGGAGCTTGGTTAAGACCTTAATCCACCTAACAATAAGAGGAACCTTATATGGCTTAGGATTGAGACTTTTCCGGTCCGTTGGGACTTAATTCTCTGAGTCCACTAGGCTATGAGCATATGTCATCTTGATGAGCCTAAGTAGAGCACTTAACAACACACGCATGACTCTCAGAGACAATGGCTTTACTTGCACCAGCACTTTGCTCATAGCTCTCCACGGATGAGGTGGTGAGGAGGCAATTTCCTTTGGCTTGGGATAGCATATGAGGGTAGTACTTCTAGCGGAACCTCTCTTCTTCTTATAGTGAAGGAAGTGCGTCTCAACTTGGTCTGGTGGTTATGAAGTCTAAAGACAGAAGCCGTGGGTTGCAATAAAGCTTCAAAAGAGGGACAGTCTACTGGCTCAAGAGGAAAAACTTCTTGTATATATGCTACACCATGTAGATATGTTGTACATATGCACATGAAAAAAATGTGCAAAAGAGGAAAGAACTCCAAAAAAGTGGTGGGTCGGATTGAAAATTTAATAATCCCACCTGATTGTATATAGTCAAATAAAGCAAAAGCCTATGGTATACATGTTCCATCTCATGAAGCTTGCAGCGGGAGACTCAGCTACACTGGTTAGAGCTCCCAAGGATACATGGCTACACTGGCCATGGTCCATTCTCTTCTCCCCCCTCTTCTTGAGCCGGTTGCACTTGAACTTAGAAGGGAATACCCCGCTTCTCGAGGAAAGAATTGCTAGATCGAGGCATTAGAGTTACCGAGTTGAGGGAGGTTGCTTCTTTGTTACTTCTGAGATGGGGAGCTACATATCGCTTACACCGTACAAGGAAAGATTCATGGTCATTAGAGTTTGTGTATGTAGACTTGTTTAGATCTGGTTTATTGAGGAGTCTTGCCCATAGATTGGTGGAACTTATAGGCTATTGGGTTTTAAGCTTAAGTCCAAATAAGATTCCGACAAATTAATAATCCAAGGGTCTGACCAAGCTCCATATTTCAATTTAATGAAGGAAAGTTTAATAATCAACCATGACTTCGCCTCTTTTTCTTTCTGTTTTGCACTTCTTTTTCAAATAAGTGTTTGCTAAGGGACTAACAAAAGTAAAGTATAGGGGGGTGATGAATCCCAATTCATCACTCTTTATTCCTTTATTTTAGCTAGATACTTGAGCAAAATACCATGTAAATATGTATAAATATCACAAATTGCCAAAGTACATGCATCTTGTAAATATGCATAATTAGCATGATTTTGTGCCAAAATAAAGGAATAAAGAAACACAAGAAAAAGAGGGAAATATTTAGAATAAATATTGAGTGACCTAATCCTAAGAGAGGGCTCAGCATGGGCCTGACCGCAAAAAGAACCAAGTAGAGAGAGATAGGGTCATTCATGTGTGCATATACATATGTATATAAATAAACTGATTTTCCTAAAAATAAATATAAATAAGTGTTTCTTATAATTTGTACATATTTATAAAGATAAAACCAAAAATAAAAATGGAAAAATACAAGAAAAACAAAAAGAAATAAAACTCTCTCACCAGTGTGTATAGACCATGTGTATAGAATAACACATCTATTTATTTTCCCTTTGTAAATAATTAATAAAATTCAATAAAAATATTTTCACATCCCTTATTTCATGATGTAAATAAATTAAATAAAAATCAGAAAAATAAAAATAAAATAAAAAGAAAATAAAATAAAATCAAAACCCACCTTGTATATATACCATGTAAATATATGTATATACCTATTTATTTACTCTATGTAAATAATTAATAAAAATAAAATAAAAATACAATTTTATTCCACGTTTTATTCTAAAAATAAATAAAATATAAAATTGGAATAAATATATAAAAATAAACAAATAAAAATTAAAATAAAAAATAAATACATGTATATACCTCTATATATTAATAATATAATGTAAATACATAATTTTTATTTCAAAAGAATAAATAAAAATCATGAAAAAATAATTTGAAAATAAATAAACATTTTTTATGTTTTAAGTTTTTCGAAAATAAGTCATTTATTATTTTTAAATGAATTTCCAAATATTTATTGATTGGCGGCCTGTGATTGGTCCACGGGGGATTGTTGACCCCCGGTCAACTCTCCCCCCTGGACCAGTCAACTCGGATCTGTGCGCACGACCCGACTTCGCTTATTTTTCTAAGCCAGGTCCGAGCTCTATTTACCCAAATCCCAGGTCCTAATTAATCCCCACTGATCCGAGACCCACGCCTGCCTTCTTGCCTAGGGGTCCGTGCTTCACCAAGCTGGACCCGACCTCGTCTTCTTGAACCTGCAGTGGTATTTAGCTGAACCTCCGCCGCATTATTCCCTTCATTTTTGGCGCTGCTCCTTCGTCCCAGGACCTCCACTAGACTCCCCAGAATGACAGCTGAGTGAGGCGAGTGTCGAAGAGAGGAGAGGACGCCGTTCGCCACTGATCCGGCGACCCCTTGTCGCCGTGCGCCGCCGCGAGGTGCGCCAGAGCCTCGGGCACCGACAGCCCTTCGAGGCTACGACCCAGAGCTCGTCGAGCTCGTCCCCAGTCGATTCCCTTCATCAGGTAGACCCGATTCTTTCTAGTTTCATCGAATTTCATCTTACGCCCAATTCAATCATTCACCGTCGCCGATCGATTCCGCCCGCTCCGATCATCAATCCGCTCATCCGACCCGACCATCATCTCCGTGAGACCCCTCTCCACCTTCTGCACCCACGCACCCACCTTGGTTTGCCCAGGAACTAAGACTCGACCTCCACCGCCGTCGCCTCGCCGGAGGTCGTTCGCCCCGACTCGCCCGACCACCATTCCACCTCTAACCGGGTCGAGGCAGTTTGCCCTCGATCCAGGAAGCTTCTGGTGTGGTTTTGCAGGTCAAAGGGACCTCATCTGGAGGTCCAACGTTCGAGCCCAGGAGCTTTGCTCCTCCGTCGTCGCTGGACCGCTCCTGTGGTCGCTGGCCTCATCGGAGGGGCCCATTGGCTGCGGAGCACCTTGACGGAGCTTTTCCATATCTCACCTGCAATAGAGGAGGACCTCGGCGCGCACAGGAGGCCGGTGAAGTTCGCCGGCGTCGAGTTCTTGGAGGATCCTCCTCCGTCGTCCGATCACCCCTGACGCTCCAGATCCAATCACAGCCCTCTATTTAGGGAGCACAAGCAGTCGTCAGATCCATCTGGGATCGATCGAGACCGTAAATTGCAGAGGAGAGGCGTGCACGCACCAGAGCCATCAGATCATCCACGTGGCACGCTTCGTCCGTCAGATCCAATCCATGGTTCTTCGAAGAGGCATCAGCGCTCGTACACCGTCAGATCATCCACGTGGCGCGCCTCCAGCCTTCCGATAATAAGAGGGGTAATTTATTCTTAGGCCCTCCGATTTCTGCATTTCACTCCTAGTCTGTAAATATTTTACTTAGTTGTTTTTATTTTGGTAATTTTGCATCGAGGACCTTTATGTTTCAGACATTTGCATTTTAGTCCTTCTATATGTGGTCCACGTGCATCGACACGTGAGGTGGTGGTTTATTTGCATTTTGTGCCCTGTGATTTCTTGTGCGTTATAGTTTGCATTTTTAGAAATAGGAATTACAGATAGGTCCCTCCGTGCCTGATTCACGTGCTTAGCGCGTGATTACTTGGACATTTTGCACGAGGGCCCTCGCACTTTCTTGCCGTGTTATTGTTTGCCCCCTTGGAACATGTTTTATTACATTTAGGTCCCTGTGCACTGTGAGCCTTTGTTTTATTTAAATAAAATATCAAATTTAACCCAAATTGCGTGAAATTTGTACACGTGGCTCCTGCCACTGTGTAACAATTTACTTAAATTTTGGGTACAATTTTGAGGCATTTTAGTATTTTTAAAAATTCAAAAACTGTTGTTTTTTCTTCTGTCGAGTTTAGAAAATCATAAAAAAATATAAAAACTATTTTAAAAATTCTAAAAAAATTAGGTTTTGTTAATTTTGGTGTATTTGATTTTCTGTGCAATTTTGGCTATTTTTGGATTTATAAAAACCTTAAAAATTAAAAAAACCCTTAAAAACTCATAAAAATTCTAAAAATTTGTAGAAAACTCAAAAATTAATAAAATATTTTTCTGAATTTTCCTTGTTGTTTCTATTTCTCATAAAAATTACCTTCAGGCTGTGAAAGACCCATTTGATATTTTTCATGGGACTTTGAAGCCTGGCTGGACAGCGTGCTTTTATTTTTGCCTTCTTTGATTTTTAAAAAATTGTAAAAAAATAGAAAAATCTCAAAAGTTCACCAAAAACATTAAAAAAATCTTAAAAAATGTAAAAATATTTTTGTTTGAATTTTTGAAGCATATTTGGGTGATTAAATAATTTGTTGAGTGTGCTTGATTTTGTCCCTTTTCTCATTTTTCACCTTTATTAAAAATCCAAGAAATATAAAAATATTTAAAAATCCACCAAAAATACATTTTCTTCTCATTTTGACTACTTCATAGGCCGCAAGGCCAATTCGTGCTCCCTGAGTCCGACCCTGGGTGCTACACCAGGCTAATCTCATAGCCAGGACCGTTATCTTTGATTTTATTGATTGTATCCTTTGTTTAGTGGTCTGATTCACATTTTTCTTGATCGAGCCGATTTCTCGAGTGACTGAGGTCGCAACGACCTTAGTTATCTATTTACCTTAGTTGTTCGGGATTTTTCGATTCATCAAAAATAATAACACATAATACGATTTCTATTAAAAAAACCGTTTTGTCTTTCAACGAAATTAATATGGATCTCATAATTTGCAAACATATCAATTAATACACAAAAAGGTACATTGATAAGTGATAAACACAGATTATCGTAGGTCTAAAGAGTATGTCTCACACAAGGCGGAGACAACCGATGTCGATGCGGCGACCCACAATAAAATGTATTTAATCAACAATTAACCCACAATAAAGATCAATGAATTAGAACTAATGTGGAGTTAAAATTTATTTTTAACTCTGCACAAATGGTGTATAGTGACAAGTATGCAGAGAGTTCGAACACAGGGAGCAAGCAGGGTAATTCAAGCAGATGTAAGCACAAGTGTGTGTGTGTAAAGTGTCTGATAAACAAGCAAGGAAATTTTTGTGGGTTTTTAATTTTTATTTTTTTATTTATTTATTTTTTTTTATTATTTTTTTTGTTTTGTATTTTGATTTTTAATTTTCTGATTTTTATAATTTTATATTTTATATTTTTCTTTTTCTTTTTCAATATTGGAATTTAAAGACAATGGAATAAAAGACAAGATAGAATATTTATAAAACTAAGTGAAAATTACCAAAAATTCAGAAACAAATTGTTTTTAGTCTTTTTAGGGTTTTTTACTGTTTTTGTGATTTTTGGAAAATTTTCAAGGTGTTTTTGATATTTTTAAATACTGAAATAAAGCAAAACAGTGCAAAATATGCTGGCTGTGAGTAAAATGGAAGTTAAAAATATCAAACAGCCATCAAAATTTTTCACACTATTTTTCAAATAATGAGAACAAAATGAGGAACAAACAGAACCTGAGTTTGTATTTTTTAGAGTTTTCCTTGATTTTATATATTTTTTTGGAGTTTTTGAGTCTTTTCGAATTTTTTTAGGTTTTTCTTTTGAGATTTTTAGTGGTTTTTGGACTGACACTAAAAGATGATGAAATAGACACTAGGTAGTATTTTTGGAATTTTTGGAGGTGTTTTACTATTTTTTTTGGTATTTTCTAAGCTAGACAGTGCACAAAAAGCAAGTTTTTGATTTTTAATAAATGGGCAAATAAAATAAAATCAAAAACTAAATATGTGGCGTTAAAGTACACATGTCCAGATGCTTAAGTCTATTTTTGTGGAATTTTTGGGCTTAAAATGATCATTCAAATAAATACAACAAGCATCCAAACATTAAACAGTCCTGGCAGGGGTATATGTGCAATATTTAAAACATCCAGGGGCATTCATGCAAATATCCACAAAATTTTGAACTTAATATTTAATTTTTGGAACCAAAATGCAAATACAAAAGCCGCCTGGGCACGCTAACAATTTACCCACCAGGGTGCGTGACCTGCACGCGCCTGGGAAGGACTAAAATGCAATATACCAAAACCCTGGGGGCCTACTTGCAAAATGACCAAAAAGTTTACACGTAATATAAAAGTTCAAGGACTGAAACAAAATAAGCAAACCATCGAGGGTTCCTCTGCAAAATGCCCTCACCTCACGTGTACTGGTCACGTGAGGTGACGTGGCGGAGGACCTAAGTGCAAATAAACAAAGCCTAGGGGTCTTAATGCAAATATTACAAAACGTTTACACTACAGACGAAAGTTTAAATACTAGACATTAAATACAAAAATGGCGAGGGTTGGGATGCAAAATACCCTCGACGCGCCGATCGAACGGCTGTGGGTCTTCACTTAAACACGTGTCGTCGATCGGACGGCGATGGCGCTTCGCGGATGCACGGCGAAGATTAGAACGCTCGAAGGCGATCTGACGGCGGAGGCGTGGTGCAATCCAACGGCTGCGGCTTGATCTGGGCGCTCCACCTCGATCCGACGGTGCTGAAGCTCGGAGCAAGAACAACGACGAACTCCGGCGAGCCGAGGTTCGCCGAGGTCAAACTCCGTCTCCAGCGAGCGGTTTGGCTTCAAAATGGGGCTGGAGGCTCCTGGGGTCGTCCTCTACCTCCTGGGGGCTTCAAAATTGCACGGCGTTGACCGTGCCGCTCGCAGACGGTCGGCGGAGCTAGAGAGCTCGGCTGAGCTCCGACAAGCCTCAAAATCGCGCCCAGGCGCGAGTCAACTTGCTTTGACCCTGCAAAAGTGTTAGAAGGTCTAGGGCAAAGTGCCTGGACCTTAGGAGGACCTAAACTATGCGCGAAGTGAAGTGATCGTCGGTGGCCGGAGGTGCACTCCGGCGAGGATGCTTGAATGGGCGAAATGAGCGATGGAACTTGTGATTTTTTTGGGGTTTTTGAAGCTTAAGCTACCAGGAACTAAATGCACGAAAGAAACAAGCGGGGTGGTGCCCTCGATGGCCGGAACCAGAGGAGAAAGGGTTACCTCGACCGCCGGGTTGCGGGAGGTGGTGGAGGCTCCCTCGACTTCGCGCGCCTCGGCTGAAGGGCTGGCGATGGAGCTGTCACCTCCACGGAGCTCAAGAGCACAATGGTGGCGCTGAAGGGTGGACCGAAGGGACTCAACCGAGGGGAGGAAGATGAGGGTTCGTATTTGAAGCGTGGCGAGGGCGTGACTTCGATGCGATTTTTCGAGCCGATGGAAAAGATCTGGGTAGATCTGGTAGGACGGCGAGCTAGATGGTTGTACAGGGAACAAATCTTATGAAGAGATCGACTACCCTTGAGCATCGCCTTGATGGCGAAAAAATCGAGAAAAGCGGGAGTCACGGGTGCCTGACAAGGGCCAGAGGGCTAGGGCCAGGGAGTGGACCCGAGGTCAACTCCCCAAGCCACCTGGTTGGTCCACGTGGACCAACCAGGAAAAAGCCCCGGAAATTGTTTTATTAAATCATTTAAAAATAGAAATAGGTTGAATTAAATTATGGTTATAAAATAAAAATTGTTTAATTTTTTATGTAGTATTTTATTCTGATTTTTATTTATTTTTATGACTTACATTTTTACAAGTTACCTTTTTAACCCTATATAGGTATATTATCTATATATTTTAGTATTTTATTTTTATTTTGTGTCTTTTAATTTATTTATTTTTGCTTATTATTTTATAAAAACATAAAGTACTTTTATGTACATAAATATATTTTTATTTTATTTTTCTGATATGTTTTGTATATTTAATAGAATACAAGTATTATTTGTATAGGTATATGTATAGGCAGTATACCTATGTATCCTTTATACAAGTATTTTTATTTTGTGATTTCTTTGCATTTTTATTCTGGTTTTAATGTACATATATATTATAAGTAATATATACATAATTATAAAAATATAAACATGCAAGAATAATGAATAAAGAATAAATTGAATATTTTAATCTGTACAAGTATACAATGAGGGTCCAAAAGTCAACTTTCAAACCGTAGCTCCGCCAAATGCGAAACCACCACCATTGGATAGATTATTTTATTCTATATACAATTAAAGGTGAGTAGGCTGCATTTGGAGTTTTTATTTGTGAGATACAGGTCTGGGAAGTTGGCATTCTGGATTTTTATTCAGACCATAACTTTTTATCTGTAATTATTTTTCTGTGAAATAAATTTTGTATTTTTCTTTATTTTATTATCTACAACTTTCATGTACAAAGTTTCTTTATTTGAAGTGTAAAAAGTGGAACCAAAAATAGGTCCCAAAATGAATAAAGAATGAATAAAATGTATAGGTGTATTATCTGTATTTCTGAACTTATCTCCCCCTACTTTATTCCTTGTCGACCTATTCATCAAGATGCCTAGGTCTCGGGGTTTCGGGTCATAAAATATTTACAATATTTTATTCTTTTTCTTTTCTTTATTTATTCTATAATTTTGGCCTTAATTACAGTAATTTATACACTGTTTAGATGCACATGCATGAATGCTAAGATGATGATTTTAATGCTATTTACAGGCATTTGCTAGGGTTTTTGGTGCCAAAATGATAGAATAAAGATGATGAAATGTGGATTCATCATCCCCCTATACTTTACCTTTGCTAGTCCCTAGCAAACACTTATGCAATAAGTGCAAAAGAAAAAGTAAGAAAAGAAAAAGAAGAAAATTAGATTAAGTTTAATTATCGAACTTGTCTTCGCAAAATCAAAGTTTGGAGCTTAAGTCGGACCTTTGGAATTTTAGTGCGGTCGGAACCTTAATGAGAACCAAGTTTGAAATCCAACAGTCCTTGAGAATCCCAAAACTCTGTCCAAGTCTCCTCAATAGCCAGGTCAGAAATACTTCAACTCATACGCAAACTCTTATGACTATGAATCTGACTCGTACAGTGTAAGTGATATGTAGCTCCCCACCTCAGAAGTGACAAAGAAACAACCTCCCCAACCTGGTAACTCTAATGCCTCGGTCTAGCAACTCTTTCCTCGAGAAGCGGGGTATTCCCTTCTAAGTTCAAGTGCAACCGGCTCAAGAAGAGGGGGAAGAAGTATAGACTTTTGGAAGCTCAGCCAGTGTAGCCAAGTCTCCCGCTGCAAGCTTCATGAGATGTAACGTGGATACCATAAGCTTTTGCTTTATTGGACTATATACACTCCGGTGGGGTTATTAAATTTTCAATCCGACCCACCACTTTTTTGGAGTTCTTTTTTTTTTCAATTGCATCTGTACACATATCTACATGGTGCAGCATATATACAAGAAATTTTCCTCTTGAGCCAGTAGACTATCCCTCTTTTGAAGCTTTATTGCAACCCACGGCTTCTGTCTTTAGCCTTCATCACCACTAGACCAAGTTGAGGTGCACTTCCTTCACTATAAGAAGAAGAGAGGTTCCGCCTAGAAGTACTACCCTCATATGCTACCCCAAGCCAAAGGAAACTGCCTCCTCACCACCTCATCCGTGGAGAGCTATGTGAAAGGTGCAGGTGTCCAAGTTAGGTCATTATCAACAAGAGTCGTGCGTGTGCTCCGAAATACTCTACTTTGGCAGTTAAGAATCCATTGAACCAAGTCCCGTGATCCTCAAAGAATTAAGTCAACTAGACCTGAAGTACCTCAAACCCAGTTCCTATAAGGTTCCTGTTATTAGGTAGATTTTAAGGTCCAATCAAGCTCCAATCTCCGGATTTTACTTAGACTTGTTCAACTATCAAACTCAATCCGAAAAATGCTCATGCCATGCAATGCAAGAAATATTTTGTGATACAATTTTCAAGATTTTGAACTTTTTATGGATTTTTGAAAAGATGATGCATGCGCATGCAGATGCAATTTTTTGTATTTTTCAAAAAGATCTTTCGAATGTTTTTGGATTTTAGTTTTTGCAAATGTTTTTGGGATTTTTGAAAACAAAAAGATTTTGGCTGAAAAATAGGTTAAAATATGTACACGGGCGTGCTTCTTATATATACACGAAGGGGATTCCAAGATTTTACAAGGGTAAGTGGTCAGTTTTATACATATATATACATAGTGGAATTTTAGTGTGATGTAAATATTCCTCAAACTTATTTGACACAAGCTTTTTCACACAATTTTTGAAAACTATAGTCCAAAATAATTTTCACAAACATTTTTACAAACATGTACACACATTTGAAAATCATTTTGCAAAGGCTTTCAAAACAGTATATATGGGTTTTTTCAAATATTTTTGCAACCATTTTTCAAACCATTTGCAAATCATTTTTCAAACATTTTATTTCACACAAAGAAAATAAATTTTACAAACAACACTTTTTTACACAGGTTGAAAACATGTAACAAAATATTTTCAAAATAGTTTTCAATAGATGTTCACAAAGTTTTTCAAACTATTTTTCAAACATTTTGCAAAAAAAAACATTTTCACCTGATTTATTAATCAGTAATTACAAAAAGAATTTGAGGAATAACCACATCCTTTTATTAAGGATTTTTAATGAATTTTAAAGAATTATTAGCCATATTTTTAAGAAAATACAAAAGTACGAGTTATGGCTAAAGTATATACACAGTATATACGACCCCCCTATACTTAGCTTGAGCTATGTCCTCATAGATCAGAGAGAAAAGAGAAGACATAACTCGTACTAAGTATAGGCAAGTCTAAAGAATGAATGAATCAATGAATGAGAAGTTGACCGTCCCCCCTATACTTAGGATCAAATAATCCTAAGTATAGCAGACTGTACACAAAGCAGGGAGGGTCAAGGGTGGGAATGAACAGATCGTACTCAGATTGTCTCCCCCTATACTTAGGGTAAAATATCCCTAAGTATAGACAAGAAGAGGAGACAATGGAGAGGATCAAAGAATGGAAATACTCGGGGTGCACACCCCCCTATACTTAGGACAAAGTACGTCCTAAGTATGGAAAACTGTCTACACGGGCAGCACCTTTATGATAGATAAAGAAGATAGAAAAGGAAAAGAAGAAAAGAAGAAAAGAAGAAGATGACTCAACAGATGAAAGCGATATGAACAGATGGACCTGTACAGCGGCAGATGGAGTTGATCACCATGTATAAGATGTAGATGATGAGAGTTGAAGGACACATCTCATTCCAGAAGAATGGGGGCAACGTCAATGGTCGGCGGATCATGATCTCGATATAGCTTCAGGCGTTGACCATTGACGCGGAAGGTGGACGAAGATGACGGTTCGGATATATCAATGCTGCCATTGTCATGTACCTTCCTAACTACATACGGACCTTTCCACTTGCTCTGCAATTTCCCTGGAAATAATTTCAGCCTGGAATCAAACAACCATACTCTCTGATCTGGCTCAAACTGTTTATGGCTGATATGCGAATCGTGCCATGTCTTCACTTTTTCTTTGTACTGTAGGCTGTTGGAAAAAGCTGTATCTCTCAATTCCTCCAGGGCTGCCAATTCTGCTCTTCTTTGGTCTCCTATACTCTCGAGATCCAAAAGTAACTCAGTGACTGCCCAAAAAGATTTGTGCTTAATTTCCACTGGCAAATGGCACGGCTTGCCATAGACGAGACGAAAGGGAGATGTCCCTAATGGATTTTTGAAAGAAGTCCGATAGGCCCACAAGACCGAGTCCAAAAGCTGTGACCAATCCTTTCGGTCTGGGCGGACAACTTTCTGCAAGATAGTCTTTATCTCCCGATTCGATACTTTAGCAAGACCATTAGTCTGAGGGTGATACGGAGTGGCAACCCGATGGTCAATGCCGAACTCGTCAGCAAGGGCCCTAACCTTGTCATTGATGAAATGAGACCCCCCGTCAGAAATCAAAACTCTAGGCACCCCGAACCGTGAAATGATATTTTTCCTCAAGAATTTGCACACGGTTTTCGCATCTGCGGCTCGGGCGGGAATGGCCTCAACCCATCGACTGACATAATCCACAGCGAGCAAAATATGCTCGAATCCCTGACTCTTAGGAAATGGGCCCATGAAATCAATCCCCCATGCATCAAAAACCTCACAGAAGTGAATGGGTTGCATGGGCATCATGTCTCTCTGTCCGCAGGTTCCCATTTTCTGACAGTCAGTACATCCCTTCACGAACTCATCAGAATCCTTGAAGAGAGTAGGCCACCATAGGCCGGATTGAAGCACCTTTTGTGCTGTTCTTTTTCCAGAATGATGTCCTCCTGCCTCAAGCTTGTGGCAGTATGTGAGGACGCTATGCTGCTCTTCTTGAGGAATGCACCTCCTCCAGATACTATCCCCTCCTTCATGAAAAAGGACGGGATCCTCCCAATGGTAAAACTTGGCCTTAGCTAGGAAGGTCTCAAGTTTCTGCCTGGGCCAACCCTGAGGGACTGTCTTGGCAACAAGATAGTTTACAAAGTCGGCATACCACGGGAGTGAGGTGACAGCCAAGATCGCGTCATCTGGAAACGTCTCTGTAATAGGTGCGCTGGGCTCAGATTCCTCAAGATTCTCCAATCTGGAGAGATGATCCGCCACCACATTCTTGACTCCAGGCTTATCCTTAATCTCAATATCAAATTCCTGGAGTAGAAGGATCCATCTGGTCAGACGTGCTTTGGCATCCTTCTTGGCCATTAAGTACTTGATGGCGGAATGGTCGGTGTAAATGGTCACTCTAGATCCGAGAATATAAGATCTGTACTTATCCAAAGCAAAGACTACGGCCAGCATTTCCTTCTCAGTCACAGTGTAATTCCTTTGAGCGGCATCTAAGGTCCGGCTGGCGTAGTGAATGGCAAACGGTAATCCATCCCTCCTCTGTCCAAGCACAGCCCCAACGACAAAATCTGAAGCATCCGTCATGATCTCGAATGGGAGAGACCAATCGGGTGGCTGAAGGACAGGAGCTGAAACAACCATACTCTTGAGAGTCTCAAATGCTTCAAGACACTTATCATTAACAATAAACTCGGTGTCTTTGGTCAGCAAGTCAGTGAGCGGTCGGGCAATTCGACTGAAGTCCTGAATGAACCGTCGGTAGAAACCGACATGCCCCAGAAAAGACCGTAACTGACGAAGATTGGACGGCGGATTGAGTTTTCTGATGATATCCACCTTGGCAGGATCGACCTCCATGCCCCTGTTGGAGACGATGTGCCCAAGGACCGTCCCTTGAGTCATCATGAAATGACTCTTCTCCCAGGATAAGACAAGATTGACCTCTATGCAGCGCTTCAGTACACGATCTAGGCAGTCAAGACAAGCGTCGAACCCGTCGCCATAGACCGAGAAGTCATCCATGAAGACCTCTAAACAGTCACCCACCATGTCCGAGAATATGGACAACATGCACCTTTCGAATGTCGCCGGAGCGTTACATAGACCAAAGGGCATCCGTCTGAAAGCATAAGTCCCAAACGGACAGGTGAATGTCGTTTTCTCCTGGTCTTCGGGCGCAATGGCCACTTGATTATATCCAGAGTACCCATCAAGAAAACAATAATGGCTCTTCCCGGCTAGCCGTTCGATAATCTGATCAAGAAAGGGTAGTGGGAAGTGATCCTTCTTGGTGGCCTCATTCAATCGTCTGTAGTCCACACAGACCCTCCAAGAAGTTGGTACTCTGGTAGCGATCTCCTCTCCAGACTCATTGACCACTGTAGTGACACCCGTCTTCTTGGGTACCACATGTAACGGACTTACCCATTTAGAGTCGGAGATGGGATAGATGAAATCAGCGCTCCACCACTTCGAAATTTCTTTCATGACAACCTCTCGAAGATTCGGGTTCAGCCGTCGCTGGAACTCACGCGAAGGCTTAGCGTCATCCTCGAGATAGATGTGGTGGGAGCACAGCTTCGGGCTCAGCCCCTTGAGATCAGCTATATTCCAACCGATTGCCTTGCGGTTTCTTTCAAGAACCTCCATCAGACGAGATTCTTGTTCTCCAGTCAAATCTGCTGAGATGATGACTGGGTGCATATCTGGCTCTCCTGCAAGGAATCGATACTTCATTGATTGCGGTAGAGGTTTCCGTTCAGGACAACTGGGAGGCGGCAGATCTGGCTTCTGATAAGTCTGGGTGAATGCTACCAGGTCTGCATGAGAGAACTCTCGCTCAGCATGAATTTCTGACGAAAGGCGGCTGACTGAATTATCACTAAACTGTACGGGCTCGCACTCTGTCACGGTTGTTGGCTCAGAATGAATCAGACAAGACAACGGATCATCGAAATAGGCCCATTCAATATCTGAATACGAGGGATCAGAAACAGAAGAACAAGAATTGAAATCATCGGCACCACTCGTCACCACACTGTCAGCCTCAAGTGTATCCGTATCCAGGAATGTGCTCTCCCGGCTCTCGATTGCCATGAGCTTGCGATACAATGAATCGGTAGGTAAGGCGAGAGTCGGTGCTACAGGGTCTTTCCAGTTGGATTCATCGTCAGTCATCTCGAAATCACGAACCTGGTGGACGTCTAGCTCTTCCTCTGTCATCTGCGCGGCTTCACTAGATTGCTCGGAGCATTCTAACTCTCTGGCTCTGGTTTCCTCGATCGTCTCTATTTGTATGGTCTCGCCCTCTACGCGAAAGCATACCTTCCCACAATCATGGTCGGTCACCGCCTTGGCTGTGGCCAAGAATGGGCGTCCTAATATGATGGGGGCATCAGTTACCGACTCAGGGATCTCCATATCCAACACAACGAAGTCCACGGGGAATTTCAAGCCCTGAATGGTAACGACCACGTCTTTCAATAACCCCTTCGGCCTCTTAATCGACCTATCAGCAAACTGAAGGACCGTTCTGCTTCGAAGAAGAGGGCCAAACTCGAACTGCTTGAGTAAGGCCGCCGGAAGGAGGTTAATTGAGGAGCTGCTGTCTAATAGAGTACGATCAAATTGCTGCTCTTGAATCTCGCATCTGACATAGGGAGCTCCTGCGTCTGGTCGCTTGGCTGGCAGCTTGTTCTGAATGGTGCAGCAAGTATCATGAGTGAGCATATGGATTTGGTCTCTGCGCTTCCGCTTTCTTCTGACAGTGGTTGTCTCTTTCAAATTCTTTTTGAAGAAAGGGATATACTCAAACGCTTCTCGTAGAGTTAGCTGAATGTGAAATCTGTCAATCATCTGATTGCCGAACTCTACCTCCTGGTTCTTTTTAGGATTTTCTCTTTTATTCCCCTTCACCCGGCGGAGTGCCTCAGGGAAGGGGATGGTGGGGGCCTCCTCAGATGGAGGACTAGGAAACGGTCCCTGTGCCTGTGAAGATGGAGAATCCACACAAATATCATCATGCAACACATATGGATCTGCGATTTGAACAGGAACCTTTCCTTTATTCATATTTTTGTTCTTTTTGTTACCACAGTCCATAGATACAAAATGTGGTAACATCACAGTGGGAAGCTCAACAAAAGTAGAGGTGGTGGCCTCAGTACCACCACCGGCACCTGCATCTGCGGCATCAGCACCGCTCTCTGGTTCTACATCAAAAATGGTGGCATCAGCACCACCGTCTTCAACAACATCATTAGCGGCATCAGCACCGCTCCTGTGCTCCTCTGGCGCTCCTGATCCTGCCTCTGGGTGTCGCTCAGAAGAGGCGCCGCCGGCTGGCATCCTACCGCTCCTAGTAGTAACAAAATCAGCATCATGATAGGAATAAGATATGTCACTCAGATGATCACTAGGAGGGGTATTCTCTGTAAACTCTACCTGCTCAGACTTCCTTTTCAGATTGTTAGGGTTAGGTTCAATCTGAGCGGGTATGGCGGCTTTGCCTTTCATGATCTCCCGCATCTCCTGTCGGAATTCATCCATTTCTTGCCTGAAAGATGCTCGTTGTTCAGATAGCAAGCGGGCAAGATCATCGAGTGCTGGGTTCTCAAAGGCTGGACCCTGAGAACCGGATGGTTGTCCCTGCTGGAAATGGGGCTGCTGCTGCTGTTGCTGATGATACTGGGGGAGAAGGCTGGTGATAAGACTGCTGAGGCTGCTGTCGCTGCCTCCACTGCTGTCCCTGATAGGAGGGACGAGGACCATTCTGGTATTGCTGATAATGGGCATATTGGGGCTGTTGTTGCTGTGTCTGCTGGCTGCTCTGCTGTCCTTGGGCAGGAGGATGCTGCTGGGACGAGGATCCACCATTCCCCCATCGGAATCCGGGGTGATCCCTACGAATTGCGGGCTGAGGGTATCGGTCATACCAAATCCCATTGACTTCCATCAATGGCTCCTACTCAAAGGAGGGTGGAGGAAGAACTGCCAGTGGCTGCTCCGGCTGATAGACCACCATCTGCGTGTCGGAAGATGGCGGTTGCTCTGGATGGTACTGCAGCAACGGGACCGGCTCTGCCTGGATGTGATTCACCTGACGGTACGAGATAGAGCCCTGGTTGGGGTTGCTGCTGCTAGAGGCAACCTGTGACCTAGGAGGCTGTTGGGCAAGAGATTGGGCCTCCTGAATGCATAGCATTTGGGTTTTTAGGTCACTCATAACCTTGGCAATTTGGTCCATCTGGGCCATGCCTTGATTCTGTTTTTTCTCGAGGATCTCCATGCGGTCCAGCTTCTCACTAATGATGCCCATGTCGGCTGCGGCTGATTCAGCTTGGGCTGCGGCAACTGACACTGTGTTGGGACCGGCATCGATGCGAGCGATCCTCTGAAATGTTCCGCCTCCTTGCGGTGGCTTTTGTTGGGTGTAGACACGGACCTGAGTCATCACTGTAGAATTTTCTGCCATGCCCTCGTAGATGGCCCAGCCATCATCTTCACCCTTGGAAAAATAGGATCCACCACAAGAGGCGTTGACAAGCCCCTGCAGCTCCGGTGTCAGCCCGCAGAAGAAACTCTGCACCAGGTTGGGCTTGGAGATGTCGTGATGTGGACACCGGTCAATGAGCTCTCTGAATCGATCCCAGGCTTCGTGGAATTGTTCGTTTGGGATCATGACGAAGTTGCTGATCATTGCTCTAGCTGCGTTGGTCCGACCGAGAGGATAGTACTTCTTTAAGAATACGGTCCGGAGATCTGCCCATGTGTCGACGAAACGCCCAAGATGTTTGAGCCAATAGGCGGCTCTGTCAACCAAAGAGAATGGAAAGGCGATCATCTTGATTGTGTCCTCGGTCGTCAACCGATCATGGATGGTGCTGCAAATCATCTCGAATTCTTGGAGGTGGAGGTGCGGCTCTTCGGTCGGCAACCCATGGAATTTGGGTAGCAGCTGGATAGTGTGGGGCCGAAGCTCGAAATCTCCGTGGATTGGCGGGAGTCGAATCCATCGGTGAGTGAGGGATGCAGCTGGGTTGTGCAATTCCCTCATGATAGTTTGTGGCGGTCTCTCGCCGTCTGGATCGCCTCCTCCTGCGTCTGGTCCTCCTCCTCCACCTTCTCGGTTTTCTCTCATCTGAGCAATTTCCCTCATAAGGTCACCCATGAATGTGCCCTGATCACGGATCTGTCTTTGCATAGTCTCCAGGGATGCTAACAAGGAATTGTTGATGGCTGCTTGATCAAACAGGAACGGAGGTTGCTCCTGATCATCTTCATGCTCGCCTCTGTCTGCCATGGCTGGATTTTCTGAAAAAGCAAAAGAGGCCATCTCAGGTGCTGTCGAATGAGCGGAACACTGTGAAGCACTGTATTCAGACACTCTTGGACTGATGGAAGAAGAATGAGAAGGGTGGTCGAGGGGGAACAGGGTGGATGTAAACTCAGGCTCGGAGAGCGGACTCTCCGAGGTATTCCTAGATGAATAAGGAGGAGTGCGGGATAGCGGTGCCGACAAGGTCGGCCTAAGAGATCTCCGTCCCATCATCTTGATTTAGAGAAAGGCGGATGAGATCTGGAATGCAAACAGGATGATAAATCAAAACCCCAGTTTCACCTACTCAACACTTGAGCTGATGACCGTGAGAGTTCGGTCTGTTATCTTGTCAATTTTTATTAGGTGATCAGTCAATCTATCAGAGCGTTAGAGCGAGCTGTTAGGTATCCTACTTTCCTAGCCGACTGTCCCAATCCACGTCAGATCTTTCCCAGCCAGTATGAATTTGCGGACCGTAACCCGGTTGCTTCCGCTAATTCAATCTGTTAAGGATATCGCGGTCCGCTTTACCGGTTACCGGAGAGATCCTCACTGGAGAACGACTAACCACGACCAGTAGTCAACTAAAATTTCAGATGTGGCTCTATCCTAGTGTCGAGGCACTCTCTCGCAGCAGATAAATCAAACAAGGAGGGGATTACTCTCCCAAAACAAAATTTTTGGTGGGATGAGTTTTAAGGTCGAGTTTGCATTAGCAGTCCCAATTTTTATTGTTTTCACTTTTTTAGGTGTTTTTCTGAGAAAACATCGTCTAACGAATTTTCCAATTTCCTTGTTATTAAAATTCAATAAAACTGGGGGAGGAAAGCGGAAAAGCCGATGTGCGGTCAAAATCTATGATGCATGCAGGGATAGAAATGCGTACCTTGTCGCCAGCACTCTACATGCAAAGTGATCCGCGCATAATTTAAAGACAATAATTTAAACTACCTATGTGCATGCACGAGGAAATCGTCCTAAGATGAGCAACTTCTATTAACGTGAAGAACAATTAGCTATGACAAAGAAAAGAGTCCGGAGTCCGGTCTTGGCTCACCCCTCCTCTTCTCGACACACTCGAGTTCAGGAGTAGCGCTTAACAGGGTGGGCTCGCGGCACGTGGCCTCTAGTCCAAGTCAAATAGCTTTTTCAAGTGAATTTTAGCCAAGTCCAATTACGTTCTATAGGTGCAGGCAAGATATTAGGGATTGGGCCTTAGCTTCTTAGTTCGTCACAGTCAACAAAAATTCCTATGTCTAGGGGCTAAATCCTCGTGAAACAAATAGAAATGAAGGCGAGAAAACCGCGAAAAACACAAAAACCGCGGTGAGCCCCCAAGTGAACAAACACTTGGAAGTTAGGCCCGGTAGTGTCCAAGTCCGAATGTACCTGTATTATTACAAATTATGAAAGTCACTCTCTCACAGAAATAAAATGCAAGCTAACTAATCACTCTCTCTCACTCCTCCTGCTCTCTCCTGCCGGCTTGGCTTAAGAAAAGCCGACTCCGCTTCCCAAGGTTGCTTCGGGTCACCTAGGCGATCCGCCTTGCTCCGCGGTCCCTCGCAAGAAGATAAAAGAAGAATGGTCAGATAGCTCAATCAATAGATATATCAAAAGTGCAGGAGAGATAGACTAAAGCTATGGTAGACAACAATCACAAGCAAACAAAAAATGAGAACTACTCACTGTTGCTCCCCGGCAACGGCGCCATTTGATAAACACAGATTATCGTAGGTCTAAAGAGTATGTCTCACACAAGGCGGAGACAACCGATGTCGATGCGGCGACCCACAATAAAATGTATTTAATCAACAATTAACCCACAATAAAGATCAATGAATTAGAACTAATGTGGAGTTAAAATTTATTTTTAACTCTGCACAAATGGTGTATAGTGACAAGTATGCAGAGAGTTCGAACACAGGGAGCAAGCAGGGTAATTCAAGCAGATGTAAGCACAAGTGTGTGTGTGTAAAGTGTGATAAACAAGCAAGGAAATTTTTGTGGGTTTTTAATTTTTATTTTTTTATTTATTTATTTTATTATTATTTTTTTTTGTATTTTGATTTTTAATTTTCTGATTTTTATAATTTTATATTTTATATTTTTCTTTTTCTTTTTCAATATTGGAATTTAAAGACAATGGAATAAAAGACAAGATAGAATATTTATAAAACTAAGTGAAAATTACCAAAAATTCAGAAACAAATTGTTTTTAGTCTTTTTAGGGTTTTTTACTGTTTTTGTGATTTTTGGAAAATTTTCAAGGTGTTTTTGGTATTTTTAAATACTGAAATAAAGCAAAACAGTGCAAAATATGCTGGCTGTGAGTAAAATGGAAGTTAAAAATATCAAACAGCCATCAAAATTTTTCACACTATTTTTCAAATAATGAGAACAAAATGAGGAACAAACAGAACCTGAGTTTGTATTTTTTAGAGTTTTCCTTGATTTTATATATTTTTTTGGAGTTTTTGAGTCTTTTCGAATTTTTTTAGGTTTTTCTTTTGAGATTTTTAGTGGTTTTTGGACTGACACTAAAAGATGATGAAATAGACACTAGGTAGTATTTTTGGAATTTTTGGAGGTGTTTTACTATTTTTTTTGGTATTTTCTAAGCTAGACAGTGCACAAAAAGCAAGTTTTTGATTTTTAATAAATGGGCAAATAAAATAAAATCAAAAACTAAATATGTGGCGTTAAAGTACACATGTCCAGATGCTTAAGTCTATTTTTGTGGAATTTTTGGGCTTAAAATGATCATTCAAATAAATACAACAAGCATCCAAACATTAAACAGTCCTAGCAGTGGTATATGTGCAATATTTAAAACATCCAGGGGCATTCATGCAAATATCCACAAAATTTTGAACTTAATATTTAATTTTTGGAACCAAAATGCAAATACAAAAGCCGCCTGGGCACGCTAACAATTTACCCACCAGGGCGCGTGACCTGCACGCGCCTGGGAAGGACTAAAATGCAATATACCAAAACCCTGGGGGTCTACTTGCAAAATGACCAAAAAGTTTACACGTAATATAAAAGTTCAAGGACTGAAACAAAATAAGCAAACCACCGAGGGTTCCTCTGCAAAATGCCCTCACCTCACGTGTACTGGTCACGTGAGGTGACGTGGCGGAGGACCTAAGTGCAAATAAACAAAGCCTAGGGGTCTTAATGCAAATATTACAAAACGTTTACACTACAGACGAAAGTTTAAATACTAGACATTAAATACAAAAATGGCGAGGGTTGGGATGCAAAATACCCTCGACGCGCCGATCGAACGGCTGTGGGTCTTCACTTAAACACGTGTCGTCGATCGGACGGCGATGGCGCTTCGCGGATGCACGGCGAAGATTAGAACGCTCGAAGGCGATCTGACGGCGGAGGCGTGGTGCAATCCAACGGCTGCGGCTTGATCTGGGCGCTCCACCTCGATCCGACGGTGCTGAAGCTCGGAGCAAGAACAGCGACGAACTCCGGCGAGCCGAGGTTCGCCGAGGTCAAACTCCGTCTCCAGCGAGCGGTTTGGCTTCAAAATGGGGCTGGAGGCTCCTGGGGTCGTCCTCTACCTCCTGGGGGCTTCAAAATTGCACGGCGTTGACCGTGCCGCTCGCAGACGGTCGGCGGAGCTAGAGAGCTCGGCTGAGCTCCGACGAGCCTCAAAATCGCGCCCAGGCGCGAGTCAACTTGCTTTGACCCTGCAAAAGTGTTAGAAGGTCCAGGGCAAAGTGCCTGGACCTTAGGAGGACCTAAACTATGCGCGAAGTGAAGTGATCGTCGGTGGCCGGAGGTGCACTCCGGCGAGGATGCTTGAATGGGCGAAATGAGCGATGGAACTTGTGATTTTTTTGGGGTTTTTGAAGCTTAAGCTACCAGGAACTAAATGCACGAAAGAAACAAGCGGGGTGGTGCCCTCGATGGCCGGAACCAGAGGAGAAAGGGTTACCTCGACCGCCGGGTTGCGGGAGGTGGTGGAGGCTCCCTCGACTTCGCGCGCCTCGGCTGAAGGGCTGGCGATGGAGCTGTCACCTCCACGGAGCTCAAGAGCACAATGGTGGCGCTGAAGGGTGGACCGAAGGGACTCAACCGAGGGGAGTAAGATGAGGGTTCGTATTTGAAGCGTGGCGAGGGCGTGACTTCGATGCGATTTTTCGAGCCGATGGAAAAGATCTGGGTAGATCTGGTAGGACGGCGAGCTAGATGGTTGTACAGGGAACAAATCTTATGAAGAGATCGACTACCCTTGAGCAACGCCTTGATGGCGAAAAAATCGAGAAAAGCGGGAGTCACGGGTGCCTGACAAGGGCCAGAGGGCTAGGGCCAGGGAGTGGACCCGAGGTCAACTCCCCAAGCCACCTGGTTGGTCCACGTGGACCAACCAGGAAAAAGCCCCGGAAATTGTTTTATTAAATCATTTAAAAATAGAAATAGGTTGAATTAAATTATGGTTATAAAATAAAAATTGTTTAATTTTTTATGTAGTATTTTATTCTGATTTTTATTTATTTTTATGACTTACATTTTTACAAGTTACCTTTTTAACCCTATATAGGTATATTATCTATATATTTTAGTATTTTATTTTTATTTTGTGTCTTTTAATTTATTTATTTTTGCTTATTATTTTATAAAAACATAAAGTACTTTTATGTACATAAATATATTTTTATTTTATTTTTCTGATATGTTTTGTATATTTAATAGAATACAAGTATTATTTGTATAGGTATATGTATAGGCAGTATACCTATGTATCCTTTATACAAGTATTTTTATTTTGTGATTTCTTTGCATTTTTATTCTGGTTTTAATGTACATATATATTATAAGTAATATATACATAATTATAAAAATATAAACATGCAAGAATAATGAATAAAGAATAAATTGAATATTTTAATCTGTACAAGTATACAATGAGGGTCCAAAAGTCAACTTTCAAACCGTAGCTCCGCCAAATGCGAAACCACCACCATTGGATAGATTATTTTATTCTATATACAATTAAAGGTGAGTAGGCTGCATTTGGAGTTTTTATTTGTGAGATACAGGTCTGGGAAGTTGGCATTCTGGATTTTTATTCAGACCATAACTTTTTATCTGTACATTATTTTTCTGTGAAATAAATTTTTTATTTTTCTTTATTTTATTATCTACAACTTTCATGTACAAAGTTTCTTTATTTGAAGTGTAAAAAGTGGAACCAAAAATAGGTCCCAAAATGAATAAAGAATGAATAAAATGTATAGGTGTATTATCTGTATTTCTGAACTTATCTCCCCCTACTTTATTCCTTGTCGACCTATTCATCAAGATGCCTAGGTCTCGGGGTTTCGGGTCATAAAATATTTACAATATTTTATTCTTTTTCTTTTCTTTATTTATTCTATAATTTTGGCCTTAATTACAGTAATTTATACACTGTTTAGATGCACATGCATGAATGCTAAGATGATGATTTTAATGCTATTTACAGGCATTTGCTAGGGTTTTTGGTGCCAAAATGATAGAATAAAGATGATGAAATGTGGATTCATCAATAAGCGACCTGAAGGCTAGGGTATAGGTGCTAAATGGGTCGTTGCGACCCAAGCGATCAAGTCAACTTAATCAAGAAAAATATCAGACCACTAAATAAATCAAAGATCAATCAAAACAAAGTGAGCGGTCCTGCTATGAGATTTACCTGGTATAGCACCCAGGGTCGAACTCAAGGAGCACGGATTGATTAAAAAGCCTACGAAGCAGTCAAAAAATCAGAGAAAAAGGGAAAACATTTTTTAGTGGTTTTTAATTGTTTTTAATTTTTTTTGGAATTTTCAATATGTGAAGAAAATGAGAAAAGCAAAAGCAAGCACACTTCAACAAATTATTTAATGCATCAAGAAGTAAGCAAAAATTCAGACAAAAATATTTTTATGTTTTTTATGTTTTTAATGTTTTTGGTGAATTTTTGGGATTTTTCTGATGTGTATTTTATTTTCTAAAAATCAAACAGTAGCAAGAATGCAAGGTACTGTCCAGCCAGGCCCAAAATCCCTAGATAAAATATCTAAGGACCTCAAGAGGACCTGGAGGTATTTTTCCTGTAAACTAGGTAAAACAAGGAAAATTTGAGTACCAAAATTATTGTTTTTGGGTTTTTAACGTATTTATTAGAATTTTTATGAGTTTTTGAGGGTTTTTAAGTTTTTATGGGTTTTCAGTGATGAAAATTAGCCAAAATTGGCTAGAAAATCAAAGAACACAAAATCAACAGTACCTAATTTTTATAGAATTTTTAAGGGGGTTTTTATATTTTTTTGTGATTTTTAAAACTGAACAGTGCCAAAAATAGATGTTTTTGAATTTTTAAAAATAGCAAATAAACTCAGAAATGTCCTCAAAAATTCTCGAAAATCCTACACCATGGCAGGAACCACGGGTCAAATTTTCATTGAATTTGAAGGTGATTTGATATTTTATTCAAAAATAACAAGAGGGTACTGTGCACAGGGACCAAAGTGCAAATACCCAAAGTTCTGGGGGTCCTGGTGCAATTAACCCAAGAAGTCACGCGCTCGGCGCGTGCCTGGGGCACTCAGGGACCTTTTGGTAAGAAAAACAAGTCCCGAGGACCTTCTGGTAACTCGTACCAAAAAGTCCAGGGGCTGTCTTGCAAATAACCCACTAATAGGCGCACATGCGGAATTAAAACACTCACAGGGGCATATATGCAAATACTAAAATGTTTTCATTCATTAACGAACAACCAGAACTACAGGACTAAAGTTGCAATCACACCAAACATACACGTGACGAAGCACGTGGCTCACACAAACAGGGGCATAAGTGCAAATAAACTAAAGTACGAGGTCCAGTGTGCAAATAACCCTAAACTAAACAACTTGCTAAAATATTTACAGGACTAAAACTCAATAAAAACAAAGGCTGGGCCTAAGGGTAATTTACCTTATTAAGCGGGCTGTCGGATGCGCTCCACGTGAATGATCTGACGGGTACGCTGGTGGGCGCTCCAGATCTCCTCTCCAAGGATCGGATGGTGGCTGCTCCTCCTGGAATGGACGGACGAGATGACAACTGGAGGTCGAGGCTGATCGGACGGCTGGCGAGGATGGTGGAAGAACACTCAGCCGGCGAGCTTCGCCGGCCTCGTGCGAGCGCTGTGGTCCTCGTCTGCTGCTTCCGGATATCGGAGAAGATGCGCGATGGAGCTCCGCAGCTAATGGTCGACTCCGATGGCCCAGCCGAGCCCTGGAGGGGCTCCGGCAAGGTCGGCGGAGGAAAGCTCCTGGCCGAATGTCGGGAGGCCTCAGAGAGCCCTCCTCTGGTCCTGCAAAATAGGTCAGAAGCTTCGCGGGTCGAGGGCAAAGTGCCTCGACCCGGTTAGGCGGTGTGGATGTGGTCTATGCGTCGGGATGAGCGAGCTCCGGCGAAGCGACGGACGGTAGAGCTCGAACCCCAGCTCCTGTGCGAGCTAGGTTGGATGGGTGTATGGAGAAGGTGCGCGGAGGGACAGCGGAGGTGATGACGGGTTCCGATGATCGAAAGGATGCTCGAGATGGTCGGAATCGACGGAACACGACGGCGGTACGATTTGGGGCTAACCAGAAATTAGACTAAATAGAGACACTAAGGGGTTACCTGGGCGGATGGTGAGACTATGCTGGAGCTGAGGTAGCTCCTGGTCGTGGCCTCAAGGGTTGTCTCGGCCCGAGGCTCGAGCTCCCTGCTCTGGGCGGAGCACGGCGGCGCGCAGTCGCCGGATCAATGGAAACCGGCCCCTCTCCTCGCTGCGACGGCACCTGGAGCGAGCTGTCACTCACGCTCGGGTGCTGGAGCTCACTAGGGTGGAGTGGATTAGCCAAAAGATGCCGATTGAAGGTGGCGGAGCTCGAGATTTATATGGGTGCCGACCCGACTAGGGCTGGTCGGGTAGGGCAGCATGAAGCGCGGACCCCGAGGCAAGGGCTCCGGCGAGCATGTCGGATGCAAGGAGAAGAAGTTGGACCCGGGGTTTGCGGAAGTGGCGAGCGGATCGAGCGCGGAAAAAGAGAAGAAATCGGGTCGGGCGCGAGATCCGCTGGAGAAGACGGTCCGCGGAGGGAGTTGACCGGAGGTCAACATCTCCGTGGACCAATGAGGAGCTGCCACGTATTCTGTTTTTGTTTATTTATTTTAGGCTCGAAAATGATGGAATTAGCAAAAACTTAAAACACAAAATATTTTTATTTTATTTTTCTCTATTTTTTTGGTGATTTTTAATTAATTTTTGGAAATAAAGATAAGGTATTTACATAATATGTACCATATAGGTATATGTACATAATTAGGGTTTTTAATTTTTGATTTTTAAATTATTATTTTTGTGCAATTTTATCCCTATTTTATATTTTATTTATTTATAGAATAAAATGAGGGATAAAAGGGTATTTTTATTTTGTTTTTATTATTTATATACATAGGTGAAATAAGTAGTTATGTACAACTATATACATGGCATTTGTACAATATATTTTTGTAATTTTAATTTTGTTATTTTTATTTGATTTTGGTTTGATTCTTTTTGTTTTATTTACTTACAATATATAGCATAGAATATTTACAAAGAGTTTAGAAAATGATTTTATTTATTTACAAGGTTAAATAAATAAAGAAGCATGGTCTATGTACATGGTGAAAGGGGGTTTTTGATCTTTTTAATTTTCAAATTTTTATTTTGTTTTTAATATTGTCTAAATATATACAAATATGTACAAGCATATTTTTGGGTGGGGAAAATATAATTTTATTTATTTATATAGATATTTACACTAGAGCCCCTATCTCCCTCTACTTTAGCTTTTATGCGGTCAGGCCCATGCTGAGCCCTCCCTTGGGTTAGGATGCTCAATATTTATTCTAAATATTTCCCTCTTTTTCTTTTTAATCTTTATTCTTTTATTTTTGCACAAAAACATGCTAATTATAAGTTTTTACATAATGCATGCTTTTGGTAATTATTTATATTTACATATATCTACATGCATTTGCAAAGGTTTTTGTAGCTAAAATATAAGAATAAAGAGTGATGAATGGGTATTCATCACCCCCCTATACTTAACTTTGCTAGTCCCTTAGCAAACACTTATTTGAAAAAGAAGTGAAAAAGAAAGAAAAAGAAAAAGAAAAAGAGGATGTACATGGATCAAGGTTGATTATTAAACTTTCCTTTATTAAATTGAATTATGGAGCTCGATCAGATCTTTGGATTATTAATGTGTCGGAACCTTATTCGGACTTAAGCTTAAAACTCAACAACCTCCAAGTTCCACCAATCTATGGGCAAGACTCCTCAATAAACCAGATCAGAACAAGTCTACATACACAAACTCTAATGACCATGAATCTTTCCATGCGGTGTAAGTGATATGTGGCTCCCCACCTCAGAAGTAACAAAGAAACAACCTCCCTCAACCCGGTAACTCTAATGCCTCGGTCTAGCAACTCTTTCCTCGAGAAGCGGGGTATTCCCTTCTAAGTTCAAGTGCAACCGGCTCAAGAAGAGGGGGAAGAAGTATAGACTTTTGGAAGCTTAGCCAGTGTAGCTAAGTCTCCCGCTGCAAGCTTCATGAGATGTAACATGGATACCATAAGCTTTGCTTTATTTGACTATATACACTCCGGTGGGGTTATTAAATTTTCAATCCGACCCACCACTTTTTTGGAGTTCTTTTTGCGTTTTGCATTTTTTTCCTTTTTTTTTCAAGGACTTCTGTACAACATATCTACATGGTGCAGCATATATACAAGAAATTTTCCTCTTGAGCCAGTAGACTGTCCCTCTTTTGAAGCTTTATTGCAACCCACGGCTTCTGTCTTTAGCCTTCATCACCACTAGACCAAGTTGAGACGCACTTCCTTCACTAGAAGAAGAAGAGAGGTTCCGCCTATAGTACTACCCTCATATGCTACCCCAAGCCAAAGGAAACTGCCTCCTCACCACCTCATCCGTGGAGAGCCATGTGTAAAGTGCAGGTGCAAGTCAAGCCATTGTCTCTAAGAGTCATGCGTGTGTTGTTAAGTGCTCTACTTAGGCTCATCAAGATGACATATGCTCATAGCCTAGTGGACTCAAAGAATTAAGTCCTTATGGACCTGAAAAGCCTTAACCCTAAGTCCTATAAGGTTCCTCTTAAAGTTAGGTGGATTAGGATCTTATTCAAGCTCCATTTCTCAATTTAATTCCAGGCTTAGTTTAAATGTCAACTCTCATCCAGGAAAAACTATATACATATATGTACACAAGATGCTATTTACAACTATTTTACAATCATGCAAAATTTTTGAAAAATGTTTTGAAATCATGAATGAATGATGCATGAGGTGCAAGTTTTGCAAAAAGATATTTATAAACGTTTACACAAGATTTTTGCAAACTTTTGATTTTTCAAAACATTTTGGAAAAATTTTGTACTATATACATAATTTTGATACAAAAATATTTACACAAGCTTTACACAAAAGATTTTTGAAATCCTTTTTACAAAAATACTTTGTACACTAGCTATGTATGTGCAAGATAAAAGAAGTTTATGTACATGAAAAATTTTTAATTTTTGTGATTTTTAGCCATTTTATTTATTAACACACTCACACAAAGTACGAGTTATGGCTAAAGTATATATGAAATATATACACACCCCCCCTATACTTAGCTCGAACGATATCCTCAGAGTGATCAAGAGCGATGAAGAAGACATAACTCGTGCTTAGTAAAAGGGGAGTGAAAAGGAATGGCTAAGTACAGGAACGAATAAATGAATAGAATGAGAGGAGCTCGGTGGTTTCCCCCTATACTTAGGATTAAATAATCCTAAGTATAGCAAGCTGTACGTGAAGGGAAATCCGAGTGAAGAAGATACAGAATCTGCCCCCCCCTATACTTAGGGTAAAATATCCCTAAGTATAGGCAGCAAAACAGGAGCAGAAAAAATGAAAAGAATACTCGCTGGTCCTACATCCCCCTATACTTAGGGTAAAGTACACCCTAAGTATAGCATAATCATAAGATGAGAAAAGGGATGTGGAACTAAAGAATAGAATGATATGGACAATTGGATCTATACAAGGCGGAAGAACAGTGAAAATCAGGCGTGAGATGCAAAAGATGTAAGTCAAGAGACCACATCTCACGCAAAATGAATAGGGGCAACAATAACGTCCCGCGGCTCATGATCTAGAAATGGCTTGAGCCGCTGGCCGTTCACTGGAAAGGTACTATCAGAAGACAACTCGGATATATCAATGCTACCATTGTCGTGTACCTTTCTGACCAAGTAGGGTCCCTTCCATTTGCTCTGTAGCTTCCCTGGAAATAATCGTAGCCTCGCATCAAACAGCCATACTCTCTGTCCAATCTCAAAATGCTTGTGGCTGATATGAGAATCATGCCACTCCTTGACTTTCTCCTTATAATGTAGGCTGCTTGAGAAAGCTGCATCTCTAAGCTCCTCCAGGGCAGCTAACTCTGCCCTCCTCTGGTCTCCCATACCATCTGGATCCATAAGAATATCTGTGACTGCCCAAAGTGACTTGTGCCTCAGCTCAACAGGTAAGTGGCACGGCTTGCCATATACGAGGCGAAAGGGAGATGTGCCCAATGGAGTCTTGAAAGACGTCCTATATGCCCACAAGACCGAGTCCAAAAGCTGTGACCAATTCTTTCGGTCAGGGCGGACGACTTTCTGCAAAATATTCTTGATCTCCCTATTCGATACCTCAGCTAGACCATTCGTCTGTGGATGGTAAGGTGTGGCAACACGATGATCTATGCTGAACTCGCTAGCAAGGGCCTTTACCTAGTCGTTGATGAAATGAGACCCCCCATCAGAAATCAGAACTCGTGGAACCCCGAACCGCGTGATGATATGCTTCCTCAAAAATCTGCAAACTGTCCTCGCATCAGCGGCTCGGGTGGGGATAGCCTCCACCCAACGACTAACATAATCAACGGCCAACAGAATGTACTCAAATCCCTGACTCTTAGGGAATGGACCCATGAAATCGATGCCCCATGCGTCAAAAACCTCACAGAAGTGAATGGGCTGCATCGGCATCATATCACGCTGTCCACAAGTGCCCATCCTCTGACAGTCAGTACACCTCTTCACGAACTCATCAGAGTCCTTGAAGAGGGTAGGCCACCACAAGCCGGATTGGAGCACTTTCTGTGCCGTTCTCCTCCCAGAATGATGTCCTCCTGCCTCAAACTTGTGGCAGTAAGTGAGTACGCTATGGTGTTCCTCCTGAGGAATACACCGACGCCAGACGCTATCCCTCCTTTGTGGTAAAGGATGGGATCCTCCCAGTGGTAGGACTTGGCCCTCGCAAGGAAGGTCTTAAGCCTCTGCCTGGGCCAATCTTGTGGGACTTTCCCTGCAACGAGAAAGTTCACAATATCGGCGTACCACGGGAGTGAGGCGATAGCAAGGATCGCCTCATCTGGGAAGGTATCTCGAATGGGATCAATCTGCTCAAAATCCTCAGGTTGCTCTAATCGGGAGAGATGATCCGCCACCACATTCTTGACTCCAGGCTTATCCTTGATCTCAATGTCGAACTCCTGGAGTAGAAGGATCCATCTAGTCAGTCTGGCCTTGGCATCCTTCTTTGCCATGAGGTACCTGATGGCGGTGTGATCTGTAAACAAAGTCACTCTAGATCCAATGATATACGATCTGAACTTATCTAGGGCAAACACTACTGCTAGCATCTCCTTCTCTGTGACCGTATAATTCCGCTGGGCGGAATCCAATGTGCGGCTAGCATAGTGTATGGCAAACGGAACTCCATCCCTCCTCTGTCCCAGCACTGCCCCCACGGAAAAATCGGAGGCGTCCGTCATGATCTCGAATGGGAGAGACCAATCAGGCGGCTGGAGAACAGGAGCCTCAATAACATGCTGCTGGAGAGTCGCAAAGGACGAGAGACACTTGTCATCGACAAGGAACTCGGTGTCTTTCGTCAAGAGGTCAGTCAACGGTCGGGCAATCTTGCTGAAATCCTGAATAAATCTCCTATAAAATCCAACGTGCCCCAGGAATGACCGTAGCTGCCTCAAATTGGACGGCGGTGTGAGTTTTCTAATGACCTCAACCTTGGCCGGATCAACCTCCATGCCCCTGTTGGAGATGATGTGGCCAAGCACCATCTCTTGAGTCACCATGAAGTGACTCTTCTCCCATGACAAAACCAAATGAAACTCGATACATCGCTGGAGTACCCGGTCTAGGCAGTCAAGACAAGAATCGAATCTGTCGCCGTAGACCGAGAAATCGTCCATGAAGACCTCCAAACACTCCCCTACCATGTCCGAAAAGATCGACAGCATGCACCTCTGAAAAGTCGCAGGGGCGTTGCATAGCCCAAATGGCATGCGTCGAAAAGCATATGTGCCGAAGGGACAGGTAAAGGTGGTCTTCTCCTGATCCTCAGGAGCAATGGCCACTTGGTTGTAGCCCGAATACCCATCCAGGAAGCAATAATGGCTCTTCCCTGCCAGTCTCTCAATGATCTGGTCAATAAAAGGCAGGGGGAAATGGTCCTTCTTGGTGGCTTGGTTGAGTCTCCTGTAGTCAACGCAAACCCTCCAAGAGGTGGGTACTCGTGTAGCGATCTCCTCGCCCGACTCACTGATCACAGTCGTGATACCCGTCTTCTTGGGCACCACATGCAAGGGGCTGACCCACTTGGAGTCGGAAATGGGATAAATAAAATCTGCACTCCACCATTTTGATATTTCTTTCATCACGACCTCTCTCAGGTTGGGGTTCAGTCGCCGCTGGAACTCACGCGACGGCTTCGCCCCCTCCTCAAGATAGATATGGTGGGAGCACACTGCAGGACTAATCCCATGGAGATCCGCTACGCTCCATCCGATCGCCTTGCGGTTCTTTTCAAGAACCCCCATCAAACGGGATTCTTGCTCTCCAGTCAACTCGGCGGAGATGATGACTGGGTACATCTCTGGATCGCCCGCAAGGAATCGATACTTCAGCGAAGTAGGGAGCGGCTTCAGTTCTAGAATACTAGGTGCTGGCAAATCTGGCTGCGGAAGAAACCGAGTGAAGGCTGCTAAGTCTGCCAAATCTGCATGGGAAAGTGAAAGCATACTCTCGCAAACTGGATCGGGAGAAGGCTGCTCAACTGCACTGTCTCTGCTCGGCTCTGCATCTACCTCCTCCTCATCTATAGGCTCAGGTGAACTCAGGTCTGGCATATGATCATAGCAATCGGCCCAATCAGACTCTGAATCCGAGGGATCTGCATCAATCGCGGTGGCATCAGTACCACCGGAGAACAAGGTGGCCTCAGTACCACCATCACTGAACATCGTGTCGCGATCAAGGACCGGCTCTGCTGCCTCTATGGTATCCTGAACCAGGGCTGTGCTCTCCAGACTCTCCTCTGTTATCGTCTCGGCATCAGCTGTATCTGAATATGAGAGGATGGTCTGTGCTGCAGGATCTGCCCAAGCTGCCTCATCGTCTGTGATCACAAAATCACAGTCCTGGTGGATGTCTGGCTCTGTGTCTGTCAGCTGCTCCAAATCTGTACTCGCATCTGAGCGGGTTCTCTCTCTAGCTCTGTAGTCCTCGACCGTCTCTATTTGTATACTCTCGCCCTCGACGCGAAAGTACACCTTCCCGCTATCATGATCAGCCACCGCCTTGGCTGTGGCCAAGAACGGACGACCAAGGATGATGGGGGTATCGGCCACTGACTCAGGGATCTCCATGTCCAACACTACGAAGTCCACGGGGAATTTCAGGCCCTGAATCGTGACGATAACGTCTCGTAATAACCCCTTCGGCCTCTTGACAGATCGATCAGCGAACTGAAGGACTGTCCTGCTCTGTCGAAGAGTGCCCAACTCGAAGTGGTCGAGAAGGGCTGCCGGAAGAAGGTTGATCGACGATCCGCTATCTAGAAGAGTACGGTCGAACCTCTGCTCACTGATCTGGCATCTGACATACGGGGCCCCTGAATCTGGCCTCTTGGTTGGCAGTCGGTTCTGGATCGCAAAACACGTGGCTTTCGTCAGCACATGGATCTCGGAAGTGTGGTTCCTCCTCCTCCTCCTGACTGTAGTCCTGTCTCTCAAAGATCGCTGGAGAAGGGGGATGTGCTGCAAAGCCTCCTGGAGGGTCAGCTGGATGTGGAATCGATCAATCATGCTCTGGCTGAACTCCTCAAGCTCTCTTTTTTTCGGATTCTCTTTTTTCTTCCCCTTCCCCATCTGAAGGGCTCTAGGGAAGGGGATCACAGGGTCCTTCTCAGATGAAGGACTAGGAAAGGGTCTAGACGGTTCAAGGACCGGATCCACACATACATCATGCACCACAGTGGGACCAGAAGAAAGTAAACCTTTTCCTTTATTCATAACAGAGTTCTGAGATACAGGAATGCGAGGAAAGACAACATCTCTATCTGTACAAACACCGGTGGCCTCAGTACCACCTCTGGCTAGCTCTGCTGCTGCTGCTGCTGGTAGACATCTCGCGGCATCAGTACCGCGGGCTGGCTCGGCTCTACTGGTGGCGTCAGTACCACCTCCTCGAACTGGTGAAGCGGCGGCCTCAGTACCACCGGTAGGATCAGCATCCTTGGTGGCATCAGTGCCACCATCAACATCTGGAGCGGCCTCAGTACCGCTCTCCTCCTCCTCATGTGGCGCCTCTGAAGTATCCTCGTGGTGAAGCTCAGATGAGGCGCCGACGCCTGCTGGGGTCCTACCGCTCCTAAGTGTGACAAAATCAGCATCAAATAGATCCGAAGATGTATCATCAAATGGGTCACTAGGAGTGGCTAACTCAGTATGTACTACCTGCTCAGATTTCCTCTTGAAATTGTTCGGGTTCGGCTCAATCTAGGCTGGAATGGCGGCCTTCCCTCTCACCAAGTCCCTCAGCTCCTGGCGGAACTCGTCCATCTCCCGTCTGAATGTGGCCTGCTGGTCCGTGAGGAGGCGGGCGATGTCATCCAAAGCGGGGCTCTCGTGGGAGCCCGACGGGTAGCCTCTCTGTGGGTGAGGCTGCTGGATCTGCTGCTGATGGTGCTGGTAAGAGGGATATGAGGACGGGTGCTGCTGCTGAACTGGGTGAGCCTGCTGCTCACGCCTCCACGACTGTCCCTGCTGGTGATAGGGACGAGGACCGAAGGATGATGGCTGGTGCTGCTGTGTGCTGGGTGCTGCTGCGACTGCTGGTGCTCTCTCTGCTGGGAGTACTGCCCTCCCTGTCCTGACGGCTGCTGCTGGGGCTGGGCACCACCACTCCCCACCTGAATCGGGATGGTCTCGTCGGATCCCAGGCTGGGGCGGTCATACCAAATCCCGTTGACATCCATCAACGGCTCTGCATCGAAGGGGTCTGGCGGGAGTACTGCCAGAGGCTGATCCGGCTGGTAGACCACCATCTGCGTGTCTGGAGATGGTGGGGACTGGTAGGTAGGCTGCGGCTACTGGTACGGCTCCGCTGTACAAGGTGAACCTGTCTAGGCTGCTGTGAGGAGCTAGAGCGCTGGGACGAGCTTCTGTTGCCGCCGGTATCGCCTCGCGACAGAAGACGGGGCTGTGAAGCCGTCTGTGTCTCCTGGAGACACATGAGCTGGGTCTTCATGTCGCTCAGAACCTGTGCCATATGTTCCATCTGAGTGATGCTCTGGCACTGCTTCTTCTCGATCAGCTCCATGCGGTCCAGCTTCTCGCTGATGATACCCATGTCCGCAGCGGATGACTCTGCCTGTGCTGCTGCGACTGCGGACGAACTGGATGGACCTGCATCTACCCGTGCTATCCGCTGGTATTGCACGGGTCCTGGCTGTTGTGGCTGGGGTCTCTGAGAATACAACCTGGTCTGGGACATCACCATGTAGTATAGTTCTCGGACATCTCCTCGTAGATGGCCCAGACCTGGTCGTGGTCCTTGGCAAAGTAGGACCCGCCGCAAGAAGCGTTCACCAGACCCTGAAGCTCTGGCGTCAACCCGCTGAAAAAGCTCTGAACTAGGTTCGGCTTGGATATGTCGTGGTGCGGGCATCTGTCTAGGAGCTCTCGGAACCTCTCCCAAGCCTCGTTAAACTGCTCGTTGGGGAACATGGAGAAGTTGCTGATCAGGGCCCTCGCTGCATTCGTCCGCCGGAGTGGATAGTACTTTTTCAAGTACTCGGTGCGGAGCTGCTCCCAGGTGTAGACAAACTTCCCTAAATGCTTCAGCCAGGTGGCTGCTCTATCTGCCAGTGAAAAAGGGAAGGCTATCATCCGGATCGTGTCCTGGTCCACGTGGCGATCGTGGACAGTGCTGCAGATCATCAGAAACTCCTGGAGGTGGAGGTGGGGCTCCTCAGTGGCTAGTCCGTGGAAACGGGGCAGTAACTGCAAGGTGTTCGGGGGGAACTTGAAGTCCCCCACGATCGCTGGCACTACCACCCAGTGATGCATCAGAGTAGATCCGGGGTTGTGTAACGCCCGCATCGGCTGTGGTGGTCCTCCTGCTGCGGCGGCTGCCGCTGCCGCTGCGGCGGCTGCTGCGGCTGCGGCCTCTGCATCAGGTATCTCCTCAGGCTCGCTCTGCTGGTCTCGCTCTGCTCGGAGCCTCTCCAACTCTCGCCTCATCTCGATCATGAATGCCCCCTGATCGCGTAGCTGCTGCTGAACTGTCTCGAGTGATGCGATCAGGGTGGAGTTGATCGCCCCCTGGTCTAGTACAAAATGCTCGGGCTGACGGGGGTGATCATCTGAACTGCCGGCCATGGCGATGTCTGCAAAATCAAATGAGCCCAACTCAGGTGCTGTCAAATCTGCTAATCTCTCCTCGAGCTCATGTCTCTCAATACCAGAAGAAAGGGGGTCGAGGGGGAACAGGGCGAAGTCGTACTCGGGCTCGGAGAGCTGGTCTCGGCTCTCGCGGGCCAACCTAGATGATCGGGTAGACGTGCCCGAGAGCGGTGCAGCCAGAGGCTGCCTAAGATACCGTCTACCCATCATCTTGATCTGGCAAGTAGTGCGGATGAGATCTGGAGAAACTATGATCACAAAACAAACCCCCGGTTCACCAACGCAACGCGAGCTGAAGACCGTGAAAGTTCGGTCAAATTATCTTGTCTATTTTATTTTGGTGAACACACGAAATATCAGAGCGCTTTACGTGACCTGTTAGGATATCCGATGCTATCCCAACCGACTGGCCCGCACGGAAGAGTCGGTAATCAGTCGGGACTAGCACCGGGAGGCTCTACCTAGGGTGCGGGTCACTCTCTCGCGCATCCAAACCAGACAATGAGGGGGTTGCTCTCCCCAAGACAAAATTTTTAGGGTGAGCGGTTTTTAAGATCAATAATCTTAGCCAGTCCCAATTTTATGGTTTTTCTTTCTAATATTTTTCAAATCAAACAAAAGGCCTAACGAATTTTTCGGTTCTCCTAATTATTTAGTCCGAAAACAGGGGGAGAAGACGAAAAAGCCGATGCGCGATAAATCAATGATGCATGCTGAGATAGAAATGCGTACCTTGTCTCCAGCACTCTACATGCAAGTGATCCGCGTAGAATTTAAAGACAGAAAGAAATCTACCTAAATGATGCAACGGGAAAAACCGAGTCCTAGACGAGCAATTTCTAGCGCAGAACCGTATAACTCAGTCACTCGCCCTCGATCCAAAGAGTCCGGTCTAGACCCACTCCTCCTCTTCTCGACAGGTCGAGTTCAGGAGTAGCGCTTGACGGGGCAGGCTCGCGGCGCGTAGGCTCTCAGGAAAGTGACTAAGTTATTTTTATTATTTATTATTAGTAGGTCCAATTACGTTCTATAGGAACAGATAAGCAATTAGGTGTGTGGATCCTACTAATTACGTCACAAGCACCAGAAATTCCTAAGTCTAGGGGCTCGAGCAAAAACCGCGTAAACACCGGAAAAGGCAGAAAAAAGTAAAAGAAAACCGCGTCAAAAACCGCGAAAATCTCCTAAGGGTCCCCCGAGCACACCGGTGCTCGGCGAAACACACCCGCTAAATGTTCAAGCACAGTTCAAGTCTGAGTCCCTGTATTATTACAATAATAGTCAAATGTGCTGGAAATAAATCCTAATCTAAACTACGCTAATCCGCGGTTATCCCGCGACTCCCGCACTCCTGCTTGCTCTCCTGCACTCTCCTGTGGCTCTGTGAAGAAGAGAGCCGCCTCTGGTTCTCGCGGTTGCGTCGGCTTCCGAAGAAGCCGCCTCGATCCTCGGGCCCTCGCAAGAAAACAAAAATAAGAGTGTCAAACCAGATTATTGTAAGAAAATGTCAGAAAAATAATATCTACACAATTCTATACAAAAAGCCGCGAAACTCAAAAAGCCGCGGAAAAAGCTAAAAGTGACTACTAAGCCGTGCTCCCCGGCAACGGCGCCATTCTGATAAGCGACCTGAAGGCTAGGGTATAGGTGCTAAATTGGTCGTTGCGACCCAAGCGATCAAGTCAACTTAATCAAGAAAAATATCAGACCACTAAATAAATCAAAGATCAATCAAAACAAAGTGAGCGGTCCTGCTATGAGATTTACCTGGTATAGCACCCAGGGTCGAACTCAAGGAGCACAGATTGATTAAAAAGCCTACGAAGTAGTCAAAAAATCAGAGAAAAAGGGAAAACATTTTTTAGTGGTTTTTAATTGTTTTTAAACTTTTTTGGAATTTTTAATATGTGAAGAAAATGAGAAAAGCAAAAGCAAGCACACTTCAACAAATTATTTAATGCATCAAGAAGTAAGCAAAAATTCAGACAAAAATATTTTTATGTTTTTTTGTTTTTTAATGTTTTTGATGAATTTTTGGGATTTTTCTGATGTGTATTTTATTTTCTAAAAATCAAACAATAGCAAGAATGCAAGGTACTGTCCAGCCAGGCCCAAAATCCCTAGATAAAATATCTAAGAACCTCAAGAGGACCTGGAGGTATTTTTCCTGTAAACTAGGTAAAACAAGGAAAATTTGAGTACCAAAATTATTGTTTTTGGGTTTTTAAAGTATTTATTAGAATTTTTATGAGTTTTTGAGGGTTTTTAAGTTTTTATGGGTTTTCAGTAATGAAAATTAGCCAAAATTGGCTAGAAAATCAAAGAAAACAAAATCAACGGTAACCTAATTTTTATAGAATTTTTAGGGGGGTTTTTATATTTTTTGTGATTTTTAAAACTGAACAGTGCCAAAAATAGACGTTTTTGAATTTTTAAAAATAGCAAATAAACTCAGAAATGTTCTCAAAAATTCTCGAAAATCCTACACCATGGCAGGAAGCATGGATCAAATTTTCATTGAATTTGGAGGTGATTTGATATTTTATTCAAAAATAACAAGAGGGCACTGTGCACAGGGACCAAAGTGCAAATACCCAAAGTTCTGGGGGTCCTGGTGCAATTAACCCAAGAAGTCACGCGCTCGGCGCGTGCCTGGGGCACTCAGGGACCTTTTGGTAAGAAAAACAAGTCCCGAGGACCTTCTGGTAACTCGTACCAAAAAGTCCAGGGGCTGTCTTGCAAATAACCCACTAATAGGCGCACATGCGGAATTAAAACACTCACAGGGGCATATATGCAAATACTAAAATGTTTTCATTCATTAACGAACAACCAGAACTACAGGACTAAAGTTGCAATCACACCAAACATACACGTGACGAAGCACGTGGCTCACACAAACAGGGGCATAAGTGCAAATAAACTAAAGTACGAGGTCCAGTGTGCAAATAACCCTAAACTAAACAACTTGCTAAAATATTTACAGGACTAAAACTCAATAAAAACAAAGGCTGGGCCTAAGGGTAATTTACCCCTTATTAAGCGGGCCGTCGGATGCGCTCCACGTGAATGATCTGACGGGTACGCTGGTGGGCGCTCCAGATCTCCTCTCCAAGGATCGGATGATGGCTGCTCCTCCTGGAATGGACGGACGAGATGACAACTGGAGGTCGAGGCTGATCGGACGGCTGGCGAGGATGGTGGAAGAACACTCAGCCGGCGAGCTTCGCCGGCCTCGTGCGAGCGCTGTGGTCCTCGTTTGCTGCTTCCGGATATCGGAGAAGATGCGCGATGGAGCTCCGCAGCTAATGGTCGACTCCGATGGCCCAGCCGAGCCCTGGAGGGGCTCCGGCAAGGTCGGCGGAGGAAAGCTCCTGGCCGAATGTCGGGAGGCCTCGGAGAGCCCTCCTCTGGTCCTGCAAAATAGGTCAGAAGCTTCGCGGGTCGAGGGCAAAGTGCCTCGACCCGGTTAGGCGGTGTGGATGTGGTCTATGCGTCGGGATGAGCGAGCTCCGGCGAAGCGACGGACGGTAGAGCTCGAACCCCAGCTCCTGTGCGAGCTAGGTTGGATGGGTGTATGGAGAAGGTGCGCGGAGGGACAGCGGAGGTGATGACGGATTCCGATGATCGAAAGGATGCTCGAGAAAGTCGGAATCGACGGAACACGGCGGCGGTACGATTTGGGGCTAACCAGAAATTAGACTAAACAGAGACACTAAGGGGTTACCTGGGCGGATGGTGAGACTATGCTGGAGCTGAGGTAGCTCCTGGTCGTGGCCTCAAGGGTTGTCTCGGTCCGAGGCTCGAGCTCCTGCTCTGGGCGGAGCACGGCGGCGCGCAGTTGCCGGATCAATGGAAACCGGCCCCTCTCCTCGCTGCGACGGCACCTGGAGCGAGCTGTCACTCACGCTCGGGTGCTGGAGCTCACTGGGGTGGAGTGGATTAGCCAAAAGATGCCGATTGAAGGTGGCGGAGCTCGAGATTTATATGGGTGCCGACCCGACTAGGGCTGGTCGGGTAGGGCAGCATGAAGCGCGGACCCCGAGGCAAGGGCTCCGGCGAGCATGTCGGATGCAAGGAGAAGAAGTTGGACCCGGGGTTTGCGGAAGTGGCGAGCGGATCGAGCGCGGAAAAAGAGAAGAAATCGGGTCGGGCGTGAGATCCGCTGGAGAAGACGGTCCGTGGAGGGAGTTGACCGGAGGTCAACATCTCCGTGGACCAATGAGGAGCTGTCACGTATTCTGTTTTTGTTTATTTATTTTAGGCTCGAAAATGATGGAATTAGCAAAAACTTAAAACACAAAATATTTTTATTTTATTTTTCTCTATTTTTTGGTGATTTTTAATTAATTTTTGGAAATAAAGATAAGGTATTTACATAATATGTACCATATAGGTATATGTACATAATTAGGGTTTTTAATTTTTGATTTTTAAATTATTATTTTTGTGCAATTTTATCCCTATTTTATATTTTATTTATTTATAGAATAAAATGAGGGATAAAAGTGTATTTTTATTTTGTTTTTATTATTTATATACATAGGTGAAATAAGTAGTTATGTACAACTATATACATGGCATTTGTACAATATATTTTTGTAATTTTAATTTTGTTATTTTTATTTGATTTTGGTTTGATTCTTTTTGTTTTATTTACTTACAATATATAGCATAGAATATTTACAAAGAGTTTAGAAAATGATTTTATTTATTTACAAGGTTAAATAAATAAAGAAGCATGGTCTATGTACATGGTGAAAGGGGGTTTTTGATCTTTTTAATTTTCAAATTTTTATTTTGTTTTTAATATTGTCTAAATATATACAAATATGTACAAGCATATTTTTGGGTGGGGAAAATATAATTTTATTTATTTATATAGATATTTACACTAGAGCCCCTATCTCCCTCTACTTTAGCTTTTATGCGGTCAGGCCCATGCTGAGCCCTCCCTTGGGTTAGGATGCTCAATATTTATTCTAAATATTTCCCTCTTTTTCTTTTTAATCTTTATTCTTTTATTTTTGCACAAAAACATGCTAATTATAAGTTTTTACATAATGCATGCTTTTGGTAATTATTTATATTTACATATATCTACATGCATTTGCAAAGGTTTTTGTAGCTAAAATATAAGAATAAAGAGTGATGAATGGGTATTCATCATACATTTACTTGTGCATTATCTCTGTTAAACGTGCAATCTGCTATTTCGTCGAATTCCATTGACTATCACGGATTTTGATAAGAAATGCACAATCTGCTATCTCTGTAAAGCACTAGAGATATGTCGAGCAATTCTGAATAGTGGTGAAATGGAATGTTAATGAAAAATCCACAATTTTGGAAGAAAAAGAATTCAATTCGAACATAACTAATCTGTGTGAAAAGTGGAATTCAATTTATTTACACCATATCTGTCGTCAGTGATAGAATATGGTAAATTCCTATAAATAAAAATTCATTAATAGAGTCTTAGTGGTTTCGACTCTCTAATGGTGGTTTTTACTGGGTTCGTCGATTGTAATCTGACGGTAGTAGTTTGTTGTCGCACAATGGTTGAAATGAGGCTCCACCTCAATTCAAGTTTTTCCTATATATATATAGGAGACCTTTCAAATGAGGTGGGGGTTTTTCTGAAATTGTAAAGGCCACTGTGAATTTAGTAAAACTTTGTAACGGTTTTGTAAATTATAAACTGCACATTGTAAAAAAATGAATTTTGTAAAATATAGCATCGAAATTCAAATTAACATTTTCATCTAATATAATAATATTTTTATAATTTTATTTCACTATACATGTTGTGTTAATATTTATTGTTATATGTATAAAACAAATTGTAAAATATATTGGAAAGATGTCTAAATTGAGGGTGGCTCACCATACATTTGGTGAGACCCCGTCTCATTTGAAGTTTCTCCTATATATATATGTATATATATATATATATGTATGTATATATATATATATATATATATATATATATATATATATATATATAGAGCAGGGAGCCTGCACCCTGGGGTGTAGGAAACTCCCTGCACCCACCCCCATTTTTCGATTATTTTTAAATTTTTTTGGATTAAAAGTTGGGGGATTAACTTAATATGTTAAGGGGAATATGTGTTTCAATTTTCATCTAAAACAAACATTCCTAACGCGTTCATCTAGATAGGGACGATTTCAACAATTCTGAGACCGTTAAAATTTGGTAGTCTTGATGGAGATGATAGAAGTCTCGAATTAAGTTGAATTTGGAATGACAACATGGTGGTACATAGTGATCTAAATACCCCAAGGTTTCATTTCAAAAAAACAAAAAATAATGAAAAATTAGGTCGGGTGTAAGAAGTTACCTACACCCGCCGAGGTAGGCTCCTTTTTCCCTATATATATATATATATATATATATATATATATATATATATATATATATATATATATATATATATATGGGATGGGGATGCTGCACCCGGGGGTGTAGCTAACTAGCTGCACCCGGCCATTTTTTTCATTGATTTTTTTTGTGTTTTTGAAATGAAACCTAGGGGGATTTAAATCACTATATATCACCATGATATCATACCAATTTCAACTAAGTTCGACATTTCTATCATCTCCACTAAAGCTATGACATTTTAACGGTTTCAGAATTATTGAAATTGACCATATCTAGATGGGTATGCTACTTTGTGAAGTAGGTAACCTTACCTACTTCACATTCTATTTTTGTAAATTTTTTTATTTTTGTTTGAAAAATATCACCATGGATTTTCATAACTATATCCCTCTAATACGTCATTCAAATTTCGTCAGAAACAGAGACTCGTACGGCCTCCATCCAGAACATATAAAATACAGCAAATCTGTGACCGTTAAAAAATGACTGTCTGGATGGAGGCCGTAGGAGTCTCTGTTTCAGACAAAATTTGAATGACATATTAAAGGTATATAATTGTGAAAATCCATGATGGTATTTTTAAAAAAATAAAAATTTGCAAAAAATGAAATGTGAAGTAGGTAAGTTACCTACTTCACAAAGTAGGCTCCCCTTCCTCGTATGTATGTATGTGTGTATGTGTGTCTGTGTCTGTGTCTGTGTGTCTGTGTCTGTGCGTGTGCGTGTGCATGAGCGTGCGCGCGTGTGTGTGTGGGGGGGGGGGGGGGGGGTGGGTGTGTGGGTGTGGGTGTGTGTGTGTGCGCGTGTGTGTGTGGGTGTGTGTGTATGTGGGGGGGTGTATGTATGTTTGTGTGTGTGTATGTGTGTGTGTGTCTGTGTGGATGTGTACATGTGTGCATGTGTATGTATGTGTGCATGTGTGCATGTGTATGTGTGTATGTGGGTATGTGTGTATGTGTGTATGTGTGTGTGTGTGTATGTGTGTGTGTATGTGTGTGTGTGTATGTGTGTGTGTGTGTGTATGTGTGTATGTGTGTGTGTGTATGTGTATGTGTATGTGTGTATGTGTGTGTGTATGTGTGTGTGTGTATGTGTGTCTGTATGTGTGTATGTATGTATGTATGTATGTATGTATGTATGTGTGTGTGTGTGTATGTATGTATGTATGTTTGTATATATGTATGTATGTGTGTGTGTGTGTGTGTGTGTGCGTATGTATGTGTGTATGTATGTATGTATGTATGTATGTATGTGTGTGTATGTATGTATGTGTGTGTGTGTGTGGATTTAATGGGGTTGCCCCCTGACCCCCTATTTCGGCAATTTTTTATTTTTTTGAAAAATAAAATCATGTATATTCATCCTTATATCCCTCCTATATGCCATTCGAATTTCGTCAGAAATAGACTCCTACGGCCTCCATCGAGATGGTGTGGATTTAACAAATCTTGTTACCATTAAAAAATAAATGTCTGGATGGAGGTCATACGAGTCTCTATTTCTGACGAAATTTGAATGACATATAGGAGGGATATAGGGATGAATATACATGACGATATTTTTCAAAAAAAATAAATAAAAACGCCGAAAATGACGCAGGGCAACCATGTTGGCTGCCCCAAGGGAGCATCCCCATTAATCTCTTTCTCTCCCTATATATATAAGTTAATGATATACTTTTCTTGTTCACAATTAGAAGCAGGGTTTAAAAAACCGGACCGGACCAGCCAGTCGGACCGATTGGACCGGGAACCGGCCCCGACCCGGTTGGTTCGGTCGGTTTTAGATAATTAATTTTTTAAAAAAAAAAGAAAATAAAAAATGGGTCAGACCGATGATCGGACCGGGTTGACCCGGGCGGTTGGACCGGGTTGACCCGGATTGAGCCGGATTTGATGGTTTAGTATATTTTTAAAAAATAAAGGTTTAAATAATGAAATAATAGGGTTTTTATCACTTGTACCCTTCTTAAATTCTACAATTTCAGTTACGTCCCTCTCTTTTTTGGAATATAACTTGTGCCACTACTTTCTTGGGGTAATTTTGTAAAAGCAACTATAAATAAATTATTACAATATTGTATTCATATATAATGCTAGAAAATGTGATTACCTTTGTAGAGTTTTATTCAAAATAGACAATCATATTTTTATATTGAAAGATTTGACATTTTAAATGATTATTTCATTGATATATAAATACATAATTACATATATCTATCCGGTTTTATCGGTTCAGAAAACCGGTTCGACCGGTCTGACCAGTAAATTAAGCCCGATCCGATTTTTTCCGAGTCGATATGAATGATGATGTCATGCTGACATCATCACCGATCCGACTGGTTGGGACCGATGGTCCGACCCGGTTGGACCAAATCGAAGACTAACCGGTTCAATGTTCAGTCTGGTTTTTAAAACCTTGATTAGAAGTCAGTCTTTGATCAATACTTATATATGTTCAAAAAACTTGAATGAAATGCGTAGCAACAAATATGTCGCTCATTGTTATTTTCAAAATTAATTAGAACACTTGTTGAATAGAGACAGTTGTGGCTCTAAAAAATCATTAGGCGCCTCGTCAAGGAAGATATCGCAATTTTGTATTACAAGGGGTCTACAAATACAATGACTTATGATATTTAAACAATACGAAAAACCTTCAATTGAGATTCATGTCAGGAAAGTGGTCTACTTCTACCAGATCAAACAAAAAAGCATGACAAAGACATCAATTTTCATTATCTTTTTGGGATATTTACACGTATAATTCTGGGTAATTTCCTAATTACCCTAGAAACTCTCTATAATCATGAATTACACATATGACCCTGAATAAATGCTCCATTTTACATGCATAACCTTCCGTTAGTTTAGTTCTTTAACTCCACTATATGAGTGAGTTAATCTAACCAAGTCACGATCTAATGGTTAGGATTAACCAAAAGAAAAAAAGAAGGAAAAGGAAAAAAATCTTGCAAGAGACGAGCTTGTAGGCGGCGGCGGGGGGGGGGGGGGGGGGCTTGCAGGCAGAGGTTATTGCTGATGGAGGCGGTGGGGGAGGGGGGATTACCGGCGGGGGTCAGGCTTTCCACCAGGGGGGGTATGGGTTTGTTCTTGTTGACGAAGGCAATGGGGGGTGACAATGGTGGAGAGAGGGCTTGTGGGAGGGGGACGACGATGGTGGAGGTTGGGGTTGACGATACTAGATGTTGTGGTTGGGAGGGGGGCTTGTGGAGGGGGATGATGGTGGAGGTTGGGGTCGGGGAGGGGGCTGACGACACTGGATGCTGCGGTCGGGAGGTTTGGTGGCGGGGGGTGGGGGGCTTGTGGGAGGGGGGCGACGATGGTGAAGGTTGGGGTCGGGGAGGGGGCTGACAATACTGGAGGCTGAGGTTGGGAGGAGAGTTGGGCTTGTGGGAGGGGAACGCCGATAGTGGAGGTTGGGGTCGAGGAGGGGGCTGACGATACTGGAGGCTGAGGTCGGGAGTGGGAAGGCTTGTGGAAGGGGGACAGCAATGGTGGAGGTTGGGGAGGGGGTTGACGATACTAGAGGTTGAGGTCAGGAGGGGGTTTTGCCTTCGAGCTTGCAGGCGGAGGCAGTAGGGGAAGGGGGGTCTTCGAGCTTGTTGGCATGGGAGGGGAGGATTCGAGATTGCTAGCAGAAGGGGGCAGGGGGTTGCAATCTTGATGGCGGAGGCGGTGGGGGAAAGGGCTTTGGGGAGGGGGATACGATGGTGTGGAGGCTAGGGTCGGGCATGGTCGATGCTATCGATGGGGTGCGGAGGGCTTCGAGCTTGCTGGCGGAGGCAGTGGGGGAAGGGGCTTTGGGGAGGGGGAGACGATGGTGTGGAGGCCGGGGGCAGGAGTGGTCGATGTTGTCGACAGGGTGCAGGGGGGCTTCGAGTTTGTCGACGGAGGCAGTGGGGGAAGGGACTTTGGGAAGGGGGAGACGATGGTGTGGAGGCTTGGGTCGGGCATGGTCGATGATGTCGGCGGGGTGCAGGGGCGCTTCGAGCTTCTTGGCGGAGGTGACGTTTGGAGGAGGCGACGATGGTGTGGAAGCTGGGGTCGGGCATGTTGGAGGCTGGCAGCAGGGGAAGGTTCTTGCTAGTGCTTCGACGATGGTGGAAGCTAGCGGAGGGGAGGAGGAGGTAGTCGGCATGAGGAGGAAGTTGAGGAGGTTGACGGGGGATGGGGTTTGTATGGTTGGAGGAGGAAGGGGAGGAGGATGTCGTTAGCTGGTTGGAGGAAGATGAGTGGTCATTTTGTAAATAATATGAACATAAAGGGTATAAAATGTAAAATATCTAACGGATATTGTTATAGTTAACGAGAAATTGGATGAATGTTAATATGGGGCTATAAGTGTAAGAATTAAACACTATTCAAGGTCTTGGATGTAATTCATAATTATAAAGGGTTTATGGAGTAATTATGAAATTAGTCAGAGTTATGAGTGTAAATATCCCTATCTTTTTGAATTTGTCATTCTTGACCGCATTGATTACCTTATTTTATTTTTACGTTGATATTTTTTTACTTCTAAATTTTGGATTACAAAATAATATATAATGCTCTTTCTGAAATCTAAATCATGGACGATACATGTAAATACATACATTTTTTATGGCCAATGTAAAACAGACCAATGTGTTACCAGATTATGTACAACTTTACGAGTGTCCAATCGGAGTGCTCGTAGATGAAGCCTATTTTAATATGAAATACAATTAAAAATAAATTAGAACAATATGGGAACATTTCAATCAATTATTATAAAAATTGCCAACTTCATTATTTAGGGAAGAGAACAAAATCCGACTCATTATAATGACAAAAACAATATAAATGACAATATTTCTATAAGTTTAATATTGATATCAACTAATCTTTGGATGAAGAAACAAGAATTGGTGTTGGTTGTTCCTTTCTTACTTAAATGATACTCCAATAATATGAGAGGCATGGACAAGATAGGGATTAAAAAATCGGATCGGACTAGACCGACCTGTCAGACCGGTTGGATCGGGAACCGGCTCTGACCTGATCGGTTTAGTCGATTTCGTGTAATTATTTTAAAAAAATAAAAAATCAAGTCTGATCGATGGTCGGATCGGGGTGATCCGGATGGTCAAACTGAATTGATCTAGATTGACCCAGTTTTGATGGTATAGTAAATTTTCAAAAAATTAAAAGTTTAAATAATGAAATAATAGGGTTTTTATCACTTGTACTTTTCTTAACTTCTATGATATAAGTTAAGTCCCTCTCTTTTTTGAAATATGCATTGTGCCAATACTTTCTTAGAGTAATTTTCTAGAAGTAACTATAAATAAATGATTACAATATTATATTCATATATAATTCTAGAAAATGTAACCACCTTTTGTAGAGTTTTACTCGAAATAGGCAGTCATATTATTATATTGAAAGATTTGACATTTAAATGATTTTCATTGATATATAAATACATACTTACATATATGTATATAGTTTTATCAATTCAAAAAATCGGTTCGACCGGTCTAACCAGTAAATTAAGCCCGGTCTGATTTTTTTCTAAGTCGATAGGAATGATGGTGTCATGCTGACATCATCACCGGTCTGACCCAGTTGGATAAAATCGAAGACTGACTGATTCAATGTCCGATCCGATTTTTAAAACCTTGGACGAGAGAAGAAACATTATTGAGAGAGAGAGAATATGGATGCTATTTAGTACTCTATAAAATGGTATTTATAGTACTCTGTTAAATGCTATTTATGGTACATTATTATTTCGATATTTGAAGTATTGAAATGAGAGCCAACACTTAATTTATATTGATTTATACGTGTTCACTCTATTAAATGGGTATATCATGTTTTTAAGCTCCATCTACTCATAACTTAACTTCCATAATACCAAACCATATCACAATATCGCACACTCAGTTAAGGATTACATTATCCATATTTATTTTGGCTAAGAAGCATTCTTAGTAAAGGATTTTCTTGCTAAGCTAAAAATCCTATTATTTCATTATTTAAACCTTTATTTTTTTTGAAAATTTACTATATCATCAAAAGTGGGTCAATCCAGAAGAAGAAAGGATACATTATCCATATTTATTTTGCTTAGCAAGAAAATCCTTTACTTAGAATGCTTCTTAGCCAAAATAAATATGGATAATGTAATCATCCTGACAAGAAATTAAAATTCTCTTTTTAAACGTCATTCTTGAATAGCTTGATATGAGTTAATATCGATCATGATATGTCTCTAGAGCCTTGTCATCATTGGATAACTCGATATGATAGAGACATTGATCTAGCATGAACTTGATCGATGTTCAAAGATATCATCTTAGATTGTTTGGTCGATGTTACAGGATGTCGAATTAGGTTTTGTATCGACGTTCAGTAAAGCCAACGATTTAGGCTTTCGACTGACATTTAGATGTTTGAACATCAATCTAGATGTACAATATAACAAAAAAATAAGCCCACAATTACGATCAATCAACTCCGACAAATTGATCAATCGTAACTTTGAATTTACTATGATGTAGAGGTCACAAAAGAGGAAGTATTTATAAAAGTCAATATATAATATGCAATGACACATTATGTATCCTTTCCCCATATAAGTATCTATTTTGAAGTCAATAATCAACTCCCACTTATTTTTTTGTGTTGATCATATCATTGCGCATATTTTGTCGATATTGCAAGAAGAACGGGCATACGACAGAGGAAAACGTTAGAAACTCCAAAATAAGCAAAAAGACTAGAAGCAATATGGAAAAGAAAGTTTTACAGCAGAAGCAAGTTATGTGTAGATAGAATGCAGAGATGTGAGCTATATTCTGATGACCAGTACACCACACAGATTGAATGATGCCTAACTCATCGATTCTGGTTGTTGCTACCACGTCACACCCAGTTGTCATCGGTTCTCCTCGTACAAATTACTTGATGGAAGAGTTGTCATTATAGACAATGATTCACTGTCTAGGGTTGTATGGTTGGAACGTATTGAACTAAATATGCACAATGGGACAACTTCACCATGATATATGTTCATTATGTTCAGATATGACAAAGAACTCAATATTCCTTTTTACCCTTGAAAAGAGAGTTTGCAAGTATGCTAGAAAAGGCACTATACTGACAGTTACCAAAGATGGGCATTTTGTTATGTAGGAAAAGAGATCTAAATATTTGTATGAGATGGTATGGAGATACTATTACAGGTGCCGCAACCGTTTCCACTATTTCAATGACAGATGACACCACACTATGGTGTCTTAAGTTGGGACATCTGAGTGAGATAAGCATGAGTGCCCTCATCAAAAGAGGATTACTTGACAGTTAAGATATGGACAAGTTAGACTTCTATGAGCATTGCATTCTTGGCAAACTGTTATAGAAGAGTGCATTGCAAATATATGCGAGGAGGAGTATTACAAACAGACATTAACGGAGGTTGATGCCTTCCAGATGTGAATATTCAACATTCGCATATGCACTATCCATTGTAAAGGAAATATGTGATGCGGGAGAGTCGAGCAGTTTATTAATGAAGTGTTCAATGGGCGATTTTATCCTACAGCTCTGCGTGTTGAGTTTATTGATGAAGTGTTCACCAGGTGATTCTATTGTATGGGAGATGTCCCAAGTTCTCTCCAAAGGTGTGTGGAAAACATGCTGATATTTATTGATGACTATTCCAGAAAGGCCCAGATTTATGCCCTTAATCCAGAGATGAAGTGTCCACACACTTCAGACGATGGAAAACACTATTAGAGAAGCAAACTGGGAAAAATATTAATGATGAGGACAAGTATATATAACGAGTTGCATTGCATAAATTGTTGTACTTAGATTGCATAGACATATGATAAAATCAACGTAGAATTTTCTCCACAAACAGAGGATGAGCATGAATATATGTCACTTCCTTACACTAGTGTTGTTGGAAGTATTATGTACGCCATGATATGCACTAGCCCATACACCACCCAAGCAGTCAATGTTGTGAGTTTGTGTGTATGTGTGTGTATAGGATTTTTATCCAATGCGCACATGGCCCATTAGTATTTCGGTGAGCACCATCTGTAGGCCACACACGTGTATTACCAATTGTATGGTTACCTATTTCGAAGGCTTTGGAAGGATATTAAAATGTAAAGCGATTTAACAATAAATGATATTCCAATTATATCGTGTCCTAAAAAAAGGAAGACCATTTTGGAAAGAAAACGTTCGAATCAATGATTTCTTGCAGAAAATCGAGATCCAAATATTCAGGTCAAAAATATATATGTACAATAGTCAAGTAAATGGTTGTTGTGAGATCAGTAATATCCAAATAACGGTTACTAATTTACATTCAATTTATTATATGGTATAGAATTCAGTAATATGTATACACTTGTCAAGTAAGTGCTTGTTATGAAGTCAGTAAAACCATAACAAATGGTCAGTAACCTCCATATGTATTACTACTTTGAACAGAATTCAGTAATTTAGAGACGATACTCAAGTAATATATATACAATTCTCAAGTAAATTTTTGTTGTGTGTTCAGTAATGTATATATCTATATCTTATATCACATGTTCAGTATTATTTATACAATTCTCAAGTAATGGCTACTATGAGATCAGTAATAATAAAATAAATGGTTAGTAAGTCACGGACATCGCTCAAGTAAGAAAGTAACATATAATTATTAACATATTCGCCTTCTATACGATTAATATGGAAATAGTACTTTGAAAAAAGTTATTAAATACATTCACATAAGGAAAAACGAATTAGTGAAATAAATAGAATTCTTCATTGATGAAAAAGAAAAAAATATTACAGAAATGAATGCAATGCGCATTACATACACAATGTTATTACTAATCATTTGTTATGTTATTACTGATTTAGCAACACACATTTACTTGACCATTGTATATATATTAATAAATTCTGCACAGGGTAACTATTTGGATGTAAATTACTTATCATTGTCTTGATATTACCGATCTTTACTTGACCGGAGTATATTTATTACTATCCCGTCATTTGGATCTTAATCATCCGCACGGAATCATTTATTTGAAACTTTTCTTTCCGAAACCGTCATCTCTTTTTTTAAGGACATTGTATAATTGGAAATATAGTCATTGTTAAATACATGGTAGCCTATAATTAGAAATATAGTTATGATTAATACACGTGTATGACCTATAATGAGTGCTCACTAACACGCTAATGGGCACAGAGCTCACTGGAATATACTCCGATCACAATCCATTCGTGAATTATCCATGAATGAAATCTAATTAAAAATTATTAGCAAAGAAAGACAACAATTAAAATGTAGGATCAATGAAAATATAAAATCAAAAACTGAAATACAATACCTTTGGCGAGCGAAAATTGCCTGCAACTACAGGATGCTCGGATCATCTCACGATCGATAGTCACGCGTTGCAAATATCCATATCAATCACCCAACTAAACAATCAAAATGTTATCATAAACGCATACTATTTTTGGAAAGCTTTAAAATATCTTTTTAATTTTTCAATCATTATTGTTACGGGTTGCTAAAATCGGGGGATTAAAATTGCAAATCCAATGATTGAGATGATGGGCTTATATCATCTCTAATGGGCACAGGGCTCTCTGGATAAAAATCATATATATATATATATATATATATATAGAGAGAGAGAGAGAGAGAGAGAGAGAGATTAATGGGGTGCCCCCTTGGGACAGCCATGTTGGCTGCCCCCGCGCCATTTTCGGTGCTTTTTTATTATTTTGAAAAATATCACCATGTATATTCATCCCTATATCCCTCCTATATGTCATTCGAATTTCGTCAGAAACAGAGACTCCTACGGTCTCCATCTAGATGGTGTCGATTTAAAAAATCATGTTACCGTTAAAAAATGACTGTCTGGATGGAGGTCGTAGGAGTCTCTGTTTCTGACGAAATTCGAATGACATATAGGAGGGATATAGGGATGAATATACATGGCGATATTTTTCGAAAAAAATAAAAAAACGCCGAAAATGGCGCGGGTGCAGCCATGTTGGCTGCCCCAAGGGAGCAGCCCTATAAATCGCATATATATATATATATATATATATATATATATATAGGAAATATTTCCAATGAGGTGCACCTTTCCTGGATGCATGGAAAGCCACATCAATTTAAGCATTTATTCTATTTATTTTACACATTCTAACTCCATAAATTTAATACTAAATATTAACATAATATGTATATCATGAAAGATTTATGAAAATATTAATATATTTGACATTAAATGTTTGTTACAATATGGATGATATATTTTACATAACTGTATTATCATCATTATTTTACAATATGTAGTTCAAATTTACAATATTGTTACGTAATTTACAAATTTGGTAGTGGCTTTCTGAATTTCAGGAAAGACCCACCTCATTAGAAGGGCTCCCTATATATATATATATATATATATATATATATATATATATATGGAAAAAATGGGGCTGCCCCCGCCCCATTTTTCGACGTTTTTTTATTTTATTTAAAAAAATAAAACCATGTATATTCATCCATATATCCCTCCTACATGCCATTCGAATTTCGTCAGAAACAGAGACTCCTACGGCATCCATCTCGATGGTATCGATTTAAAAAAATCCTGTTACCGTTAAAAAATTACTGTCCGGATGGAGGCCGTAAGAGTCTCTGTTTCTGACGAAATTCGAATGGTATATAGGAGGGATATAGGGATGAATGTAAATGGTGTTATTTTTCAAAAAAATAAAAAATTTTGCCCAAATAAGGTGGGGGCAGCCATGTTGGCTGCCCCTAGGAGGCAGCCACATATGACCCTATATATATATATATATATATATATATATATATATATATATATATATATATATGCCAAATCCAAGAAAATGGCATTCGCTTTCCTTGAAATGGATTCTAAGATACTTGCGAGGTACCACTGAGTTCTATCTTAAGCTTGGGATAAGTAACAATGGAGTAGTTGACTTTGTTTATACTAATTATACATGTGACCATGATAAGAGAAGACCCATGAAGGCTATGTTTTCGCTATTGGCATATGTGTAGTTTCGTGGAAAGCAGCCTTGCAGCACATCATGGCCTTAGCTACCATGGAAGTAGAACACATAGAGGCGACAAAATGAATCAAGGAATCAATTTGGTTGAGAGGATTATTCGACGAGTACACTGTGATACTTAGAGTGACATACATTTGACAAAGAAGTAGCTGCACCATGAAAGGTCAGAGCACGTCGATGTCGACTACAACTTCAATAAAGAGGTAGTCATAGATGGCAACATTAATATAAAGAAGATAGCTACAACAAACATTCCAATAGGCGTGATCATCAAACGGGTTCCACTAACCAAGTTCACAATCTACATGAATTTGGTTTATCGTTCTAGGTCGTAAAGGCCCTTTATGGCAAAGAGAAAGTTCCCTTGCTATGTTCCAAGTAGAGTTCAAGTCAAGAGGAAGATTTGTTGAGATACGCCTCGAAGACTTAACGTATATATAATTCAAAGACATTCTGATTAAGATATATTTACTGTTTAACCACTACAAAAATTGAGCTATAGTGACGATTTTGAAAAAAATCCGTCACTAAATTAGCCGTTGTTAAATATATAATGACGATATTATTCATTGCGAAATGAGTTTTCGTATTCAAAATTAGCAACGAATATCATATCTATCGTTATATCATTAGCAACGGTCCACATAACGGCGTTTATCCGTTACTGTTTTTCAAAAATTTAATTAATAGTAGCTAAATTTTGAACTAAAAAAATAACGACGATTAGTTAATATTTTAAAAAATAGCAATGGATAAGCGTCGCTATGTGGACCGTTGCAAATGATATAATGACAGATATGATACTTGTTGCTACTTTTGAGTACGAAAACTCATTTTACAACGAATAATATCGTCATTATATATATTTAACAACGGCTAATTTAGTGACGCATTTTTTTTCAAAACCGTCAACCCATATGGTGCATTTTAGGATAAGTCATGTGTATTATGAGAGTCCCGTTCAAAGAGAGCACAATATCTTAGGGATTCTCTATCTTGTACAATTTTCATCATAGCGAAACTCTAATTGCCCTTGATTTTTTTTCCTGTATACCGATGATATTTTTCCATGTAAATCATGTATTTTCCATGAACTGCTTGTAGTTTGATCACATGCTTGGATCGTGCTTGGCATACGTTAACAGAACCCCAATTGTAAACTTTATTTCCTTCCTGTGGAGAAAGATGAGGAAATCGATTATTTATTGCATAGGTTCTAACGGTTCTTATATACCGTGAAACCCTGAGGAGCAATATAGAAGAATTACAAAGGTACCCTCAAGGTGTTACAAAATAAAATAAAGTGACTCTAACAATAATTCTAACAATCCCCTTAAGTTGGATAATATATGTCAATCATGTCCAAGTTGGAAATAAGCTCGGATGTACGTCTTTTTGGATAGTGCCTTTGTGAGAATGTCAGCAAGTTGAAGGTCAGTAGACACATGTGGAGTACAAAATTTCCCTTGGCGTACAACATTACATATGAAAAGGCAATCAACTTCAATATATTTGATTTTTTCATGAAAGATTGAGTTATTAGCAATATATGTGGCAATCACAATGTAAAGGAACAAGGGTAGCTGTAGGAAGACTAATTTCAGTCAAGAAAGATGTCAACCAAGTAATCTCACATGTAGTTTGAGCTATTTCCCCATATTCCGCTTCAGCACTAGATTTAGATACAATTGTCTGCTTTTTGCTACGCCAGGTAATATGATTTCCTCCAACAAACATAGTATGATTACCTATCATCCGGAGAGTTAGCATAGTCTGCATTAGCATAAGCAGTAATAGTGATATGATCATTTGATTTGTAGAAAAGACCACATCCAGGAGACACCTTTGGATAATGGAGTATGAGGAGAACTTCCTGTCATTAATTGTAGCACGATCTGTCCATGTGTTGGATTGTCCTACTGACAGCATATGATATATCATGCCTAGTGATAGTGAGGTAAAACAGTTTATCTACTAGGCTTATATATCTAGTACGATCCTCAAAAGTAGGATATGGAGAAGTGGTATGCCTTCGTGCATCTATTGGGACGTACGATGGTTTGCATCCAAGCAAAATTGTCTTTGTAAGAATGTCCACGCAATATTTCCTCTATGACATATTTAACTTTTTTTGTTGTGCAAATAGCCTCTATACCTAAGAAGTAGCGTATTCGACCAAGTCCTTGGTGACAAACACCTTCTGGAGGAAGGCATTAGTCTCTGTAATTCATGTTTTGTTATCATCAGTTACTAGTATATCATCAACATAGACTGTCAATATCACAGTCCCAATGACCCATCGTCTCACAAAACAGAGTAATGTGATGTCATCCTTTGGAACCCGAGAGAGTTGATCTCAGTAGTGAGGCTGTCAAACCGGGCTTTTGGACTTTTCTTTAAGCCATAGATAGTCGTGCAAAGTCGGCATACACACTCCCCCCTCAACTAATTAACTAGATGGTTGCATCATATAAACCTCTTCCTCAAGATCACCATAAAGGAATGAATTCTTCACATCAAGTTGGAATATATGCCAATTGTTATTAACTACAGCAAATAGTATAGTATGAACAGAACCCAATCTCGCCACGGGTGAGAAATCTTGAAATGATCCACGTCATATGTCTGAGTGAAATCCTTTGCCACAAATCGTGCTTTCAATCTATCAATTGTTCCATCAGGAGACTGTTTCATCATAAAGACCCGTCGGCATAAAATCGGTTTCACCTCCCGTGGACAAGGCACTAGATCCCCTGTGCCTCTGATGTAAGAACACCCATCTCCTCGTCCATGGTTGTCTTCCAACCATGGTCCAGCATCGCATCATTATGATCATGCGGGACTGTGATCTCCATTATGGCTTATGTAAACCGTCTATCACCACTACAAAGATTGTCAGTAGAAGTAAAAGAGGAGATATGATGAAAATTAAATCTCTTCATAATTTGCCGTAGAGTTATAGGGAGATCTAGCAGAGCATCCAACCGAGCAGTGTGAGGGACATTCAAAGAAGGTACTTCTTTGTGCAAAAACGGAATAAGTAGTGGAATAGATTCATTGTTATTGATATTTTTCCTTTTACAGACAATAGATGGTGGTGGTAAATCCAAGAGTATGTCACTGACAGACTATATAAAAAACAAGTCTATTCGAAAAAGATGACATCATGTGAGACAAAGTAAAGTGTCCCACAGGGTTATAGCATCTATACCACTTTGGGTTCGAGAGTACCCAAGAAAAACACATCTAACTGCACGAGCAAACAATTTATCTGGAATATGAAAATTGTGAAAAAAATATGTGCATCCAAAAATCCACAGAGGTAAGGGAAAAAGCATCTCATCGGGATAAAGTAATGAAAACGGAGTAGTTCCATGGAAAACAGATGAATGTACCATGTTTATAAGGTGGATTGCAATAAGAATGGCATCCCCAATTAAATCTTAGGAACATTTATGTGAGAAAGAAGAGACGTGACGATATCAAGAAGATGGCGAAGTTTCCTCTCAGCAACTCCATTTTATTGAGAGGTATAGGTACACGATGTTTAATGGATAGTACCTTGAGAATCTAAAAAGGACACCAAATCATGATGAGTAAATTCAAGTATATTATCAGCCCTCAAAATCTGAATACAAGTAGAGAATGTGGTCTTAATGATCTGAAAGAAAGATTTAACAATCTTATTAATATCTGATCTCTCTTTTATTAGGTAGACTCAAGAACATCTACTATGATCATCAACAAAAATAAGAAAATACTTGTGACAATCTATAACATGGACCATACAGGGTCCCCATATGTCACAATCAACCTACACAAAAGGAGCAGAATGGCAAGGCTCAACTCTCGCATGAAAGGACAGCATATGATGTTTCCCGAACTGAGAGGCATCATATTCAAATGGCTTCAGTGGAGAAAGTTCAGGGAACATCATGGAGAGAAATTTAGGAGACAGATAACCAAGACGGGGATGCCATAGAAGAGGGTCAAAAGAGATCGACACGGGACCGGCAAATGTAGAATTTTTAGTACTATCAAGGTAGTAGATTTCATTCTTTATAGCAAAATAGCTCATCAAAAATCACAGGACAATATAGTTCAGTACATAGCTTATGAACATACAGTAAACTCAAGGGAAAATTTGGGGCACGATGAATCCTTGTAAGAGGAACTCTATAAGAGAACTCCATAATCCTAACAGAGATAACTAAGGAATGAGCCCTATTGGACACTCGAACAGACTTCACGGTGGAAGAAAGCTGAGAAGAGGTCAATAAACTATCTTCTCCTGCAAGATGAGTAGATGCACCAGAGTCAATGATCCAAGCAGGAGCATTAGTTGTTGCAGTATTGACAATGGCGCCCGATGGAATGAGTAGATGAGCATAGGAAGACTTACTGGATGTGGTCTCGGAATATTGTAACATCTCCAACATGTGTGAATACTTAGAAGCCGAAAGTTGGATAACTTGTTCAATAGTGTCCTATGAAGGTACCTATGTTGTTGTGCTATCATATTTAAATGCCAAGTGAGCCTGTTGTGGCATCCCAAACTTTGCCCAACACTTCTTAGAAGAGTGACTCATTTTATGACAATGAATGCAAGAAATACGTCTACAATCACGACCATGAACAGAGTCACAACCACCTTTGTAAGGACCTTCCATGTAGCTGAAACGACCTCCTTGTTCTGATGAGGCATAAACGCGGTATTCTCCATAGGTTTTGGTGTCTGTGTACGAACATTGGAATTCTCAATCTATTGCAGATGTCCAAATATGACTTTGATGGACGGAATTATGTTTGATGTGACGACCTGCTCCTTCACATTCTGGTATCATGGATGCAAATCGGCAAGAAACATGTAAACTTACCATTCCTCTCTCTGTGTCACATGTTTCGTACAACATGCCGGCTTGAATATGGCAAGTTCCTCGTACTGTACTGAGACATGACTTGGTCGTTTGCAGTGAATATGTCTACGCCAACTCTTAACATATCTCCTTGGTTGTCTCCTTGAATAGGAGATTCACAACGATTTATGGCTCTACACTATTGGTCATCAAATTCATGACTGGATAGTTGTCAACATGCTAGAATTCAAAATCCTTGTCATCTTCCTTCGAGGGTTCCTTAGTCAAATAGGAGATCTTCCTCTGATTGTCGATAAACACCTTGAACGGCCAGGACCATAGCACATAATTATCAGTGCCCTGAAGTTTGATAGAGGTACCATGCATCACCATATTGGATATCGAAAAGAGGGGTCTTTGTCTCAGTGTTAGACATATTCACGTGGTCAGGGATAGATATAAGCAAGAAAGTTACGAGAACCTTTAATCGTGCTTCAAGTGCAGCAATGATAGCTAATCAGATGGATTGTTGGTTCCTTGACGAAGCCCTAAATAGGGGTCGGATGTCCTGGTGAGGCCCTAAACATGGGCTGGTGTAGATATTGACTCAACGAAGGAGGTCTAGATGGGTCGACAAGGTTCTGTAAGAGGGTTGAAGATGCTCTCGCGAAAGGCTAGGTCCTTGACGGAGGGCTAGAGAGCCCTAGATAGTGAGCTGGAGCAATGTAAGGAGGGTTGAAGATGTCATGGAATGAGGTCTGGAGCTTCGATAGTGGTTTCAAACCACCTGGCGGAGGGCTGGAAAGACCCTTGGTGGTGTTGGCAAGGCCCTGGTGGCATGGAGATGGGTTTGGACAGCCTTAGGCGGTGTCGTCCATGGGGTATGGTGTCGCACGAGACCTTACACATGGCCCTAGATGGAGATGAGGGCCCGTGCAAAGAGGAGGACGATGGGACTTGTCATGGCAAAGGAGACGCTTTGGTTAGAACCCCGATCTAGGACTATTGCTCTAGTACCATGTAGAGAAAGATTAGGGAATCGATTATTTATTCCATAGGATCTAGAGGTTCTTATATAACGTGAAACCCTAAAGAGCAAAATAGAAGAATTACAAAGGTACCCTCAAGTGGTTACAAAATAAAATAAAGTGACTCTAACAATAATTCTCGTACCTCCTTTTTCATCTCTAAGTGGGTTGAGGTAAATTGGTATCATGATATTCGTTGGTGTCATGTGAAGATCTCTATTTGGTCATCGTCATTGTCAAACAACTAAGTAGTTGGAGAGGATGAGGTAGAAGAAAAGGAAATAACCACAAAGGAGGATATCGACGGAGGGAAGAATAATGGCTGAGAGAAAGAGGTTCTCGTTAAAGAGGGATAGACCACCGGATAGTAAGAGCTCACTATAGAGGTGCTCATCGAAGAGAAAGAGGTTGTTAGAGAACTTAGAGGCGCTTGTCGAAAGAAAAGGATGGTGTAGGAATGGAGGAAATGGGAGAAGGAAGGATGGAAAGAGAGAGAGCAGGAAGGGAAAGAGAGAGGGAGTTATATAGTTAAAAGAGTAGAGGAGTAAATGGTCGTGATTTTAGTCCATTTGAAAGAAAGAAAATGGTAGGAAGAGTAATCAATATATCTAAAGTATTAGACCATTAAACATCTTAAGATCTTATGAGAGAATCTTAATTAAACACAACACAAAAGAAACCATGACAAAACCCGCACATTATTAGGGGCATAGCTCGTTTGAAGACGGATATACTACCGCTAAGACAAAAATATAACAACTCGACTTCATTACCGTGCTTCATTCCTCCTCGCAATCTGCAACTTCGTTCATCGAAAACATGTCCTTGACCGACTTTGACTGCATGTTTACACCCGATATACATGTACATGTACTTTTACCATAAATTTTCCTCGTTCATACTACCAATCGGATTCAGAACCAAGCTGATAAGATCAGAGAGCGGGTCCTCTGTTGTACAACAGAGGTCTGCTGTAAAGGGGAGCCGTACCCAAGCCACTAGATCTCGTGCGAACCACTCGATCTTGATCGAGCAACTCAGGCACAGCTCTCCTTTACAGCAGACCTCTATTGTACAGCAATCCACGCTCAATAATATCAACTAGTGTAAAACCCGTGCGTTGCACCGGGAGCTATATTTTTTGGGATTTAATACGATGATGAATAGAAATGAGTTGATTTATATTGTTGTGCTTGCTTTAAAGAATGAAAAATTTAGAAAATAAATTGAAGGTACCATCATAAGAGTTCAACAACCTTCTCAAAGTCTAATCTATCAAATAGGAAAACAGAGAATCTCATTGTTGACGATGTGTATGAACATGTAAAAAATGTATATGATTACATAGGATTTGCTAAAGATATATAAAGAAAAAATGAAGTTGTGTCATGTCAATACCTTGATAAGTGGATATTGATAAATGAGAATAGAAAGAGAAATTTGAAATAGACTCATAAAGATATCCATAACATGGCAAACATAATAGATGGACTAAAATATGTAAATTCATAACTATATCCTCCGAACATGTCATTCCAATTTCGTCAGAAACAGAGACTCCTATGCCCTCCATCTAAAGGGGGTCAATTTCAGCAATTCTGAGACCGTTAAAAATTTGATAGTCTTGATGGAGGGTATAGAAGTCTCGAATTCAGTTGAATTTTGAATAACATCATCGTGACATATTGTGATCTAAATTCCAATAGATTTCATTTCAGAAAAATAAAAAAAATATAGGAAAAAAGGGTGGGAGCATGTAAGTTGGCTACAACCAGGGAGCATACTCCATTTTCCCTATATATATATATATATATATAGAGAGAGAGAGAGAGAGAGGATGGGGAGCTTGCACCAAGGTGCATGTAATTTTACATGCACCAAGTCTTATATCTTTTATATTTTTTTTACTTTTTTGAAAAAATACCACCATGTATATTCATCTATATATCTCTCTACTATGCCATTCGAATTTCATCAGAAACAGAGACTCCTATGACCTCCATCTAGAACATGTAATTTTAATGGTCTTAGAATTGTTGTAATCGACTTGTTCTAGATGGAGGGCATAGGAGTCTCTATTTTTGACGAAATTCAAATGGCATATTAAAGGGATATATAGATGAATATACATGGTGGTATTTTTCAAAAAAATAAAAATGTGGAAGATATAAGCCCTGGTGCATGTAAAATTACATGCACCTTGGTGTAAGCTCCCCATCCTTATATATATATATATATATATATATATATTATAATATATATAGGAAATACTTCTAATAAGGTGCACCTTTCCTGGGTGCAAGGAAAGCCCACCATCTCAGCCATCCGCAATGAATCCGATGGTTATCATTAATAGCCTGTTATTTAAGTATTTTTAATGCTGAAAAACCCATTATGGTCATTTGAACATATTCTATATTTAGAATGCAACGAATATCTCCTCAATTATCTTCTCTCTCTTCCTCTCTCTCTCTCCCCGTCTCTCTCGATCTCGATTGCCGCACGAGGTACCTCTCCTCCATCTCTCTCTCTCTCTCGACGACGACATGAGGAGAGGAGGTTACTGCTCGTCGCTGATGGCGTGCAAGACGGTGGATGCAACGCGCTGCTCTACGGTGGCCGGTGATGGTGTTCTCCAAGGTTGTTTTCTTGTATGTAATAAATGCGGTGGCGTGTGGGGGTGATGGCTAAGCGTGGAGGAGGTATATCATGGAGGAGAAGGTTGAAGGAGTGTGTGAATGGAGGTATGTGGGCGGAGGAGGACGTGCATGGAGGAGGTGGGTCGTGGAGGAGAAGGGCGGAGGAGGTGCGGGTAGAGACGATGCTGGAGATGGAGGGCGTGCCCAGTTTTTTACAACCAGAATCCTATTTTGCAATCTTGAGTATTTTTTACAATTTCAGATCGTATTTTACAATCTCATATCATTTTTTTACAAATTTCAGACCGGTTTTTTACATTTATTTAAATTCCGTGATATGGCAAAAACTATTTAAATGAGATAAATGTTGCCCACGCTACCTACGGTAACATATGGGAGTATCTACCGAGTTGAATGAGTCATGTTGAACTCGGACTCGGATTTATCTTGAAAATACGATTCAAATTCGAATTCAGACTCAGATAACGTTCGAGAGGGGGATTTTACAATCTCATACCAGAATTTACAAATACCAAGACATTTGCTACATATACGAGACTGTATTTTACAAAGACATTACCAAATTTACAATTACGACAATAATTATATTACTAACTGTGATCTTATTCTACAATGCAGGACACAAATTTACAATATGGATTCGAATTTTACAAAGATGCTTAGCATTCTGCAGGTGCGAAAGTACCATACATTTTTATGAAAACACACATAATTGTGAGTGTGGATTTACAATCTTCGTACATATTTTACAAAACATGCATGATTTTTTACAATAGTGTTATCAAAATTACAATTATAATAATATAACTATTACTAATTGTGATTTTATTTTACAATGCAGGATACAGTTTTACAATATCAACGGGAATTTTACAAAAAGATCTGCTATTCTACATTGCGTGAAAATGCTACTACGTTGGCAAAACTTCATTAACTAAAAGACAACAAAAAATACCAAATCAGACACGCTAAAAATGGAAAAATACAAGGACGAAATAAATTTCAAATTCGAAATTAAATTCAAATTTAAAACGGAAATATATGGACTAAAATACCATTTTGGTTGAAGAACCGCTTGATCGATATCTAACGGATCTCGTGATAGGCTTTCCATACACCCAGGAAAGATGCACCTTATTGGAAGGGCACTCTCTCTCTCTATATAAGTTAATGATATACTTTTCTTGTTCTCAATTAGAAGTCAGTGTTGATCAGTACCTATATATGTTAAAAAAACTAGAATGAAATGTGTGTGTATATATTTATGAGAATGACAACAGATAATTGTTTCTATAACGATCCTCATTGGTTGCGTAGCAACAAATATGTCGCTCGTTGTTATTTTCAAAATTAATGAGAACACTTGTTGAATAGGGACAGTTGTGGCTCTAAAAAATCATTAGGCACCTCGTCAAGGAAGATATCGCAATTTTTTATTACAAGGGGTCTACAAATACAATGACTTATGATAATTAAACAATACGAAAAACCTTCAACAAAATTTGAGATTCATGTCAGGAAAGTGGTCTAATTCTACCAGATCAAACAAAAACGCATGACAAAGACATGAATTTTCATTATCTTTTTGGGATATTTACACCTATAACCCTTAAAAATTTCGTAATTACCCTAGAAACTTTCTATAATCATGAATTACACATATGACCTTGAATAAATGCTCCGTTTTACATGCATAACCTTCCGTTGGTTTAGTTCTTTAACTCAATCATATGAGTGAGTTAATCTAACCAAGCCACGATCTAACGGTTAGGATTAACTTGTAGGCGGCGGGTGGGGGGCTTGCAGGCAGGGGTTCTTGCTGACGGAGGCGGTGGGGGGAGGGGGGATTACCGGCGGGGGTCAGGCTTTCCACCACGGGGGTGTGGGTTTGTTCTTGTTGACGAAGGCAATGGGGAGGGGGTACAACGATGGTGGAGGCTGGGGTCGGAGAGGGGTGACAATGGTGGAGAGAGGGCTTGTGGGAGGGGGACAACGATGGTGGAGGTTGGGGTTGGGGAGGGGGCTGACGATACTAGATATTGTGGTTGGGAGGGGGGCTTGTGGGAGGGGGACGATGGTGGAGGTTGGGGTCGGGGAGGGGGCTGGCAATACTGGAGGCTGAGGTTGGGAGGGGAGTTGGGCTTGTGGGAGGGGGACGCCGATAGTGGAGGTTGAGGTCGGGGAGGGGGCTGGCGATACTGGAGGCTGAGGTCGGGAGGGGGAGAGGCTTGTGGAAGGGGACGACAATGGTGGAGGTTGGGGAGGGGGCTGACGATACTAAAGGTTGAGGTCAGGAGGGGGTTTTGCCTTCGAGCTTGCAGGCAGAGGCAATTGGGGAAGGAGGGTCTTCGAGCTTGTTGGCGTGGGAGGAGAGGATTCGAGATTGTTGGCAGAAGGGGGCGGGGGGCTGCAATCTTGCTGGCGGAGACTGTGGGGGAAAGGGCTTTGGGGAGGGGGATACGATGGTGTGGAGGCTAGGGTCGGGCGTGGTCGATGCTATCGATGGGGTGCAAATGGGCTTCGAGCTTGCTGGTGAAGGCGGTGGGGGAAGGGGCTTTGGGGAGGGGGAGATGATGGTGTGGAGGCTGGGGTCAGGTGTGGTCGATGCTGTCGGCGGGGTGCAGGGGGGCTTCGAGTTTGTCAGCGGAGGCGGTGGGGGAAGGAGCTTTGGGAAGGGGGAGACGATGGTGTGGAGGCTGGGGTCGGGCGTGGTCGATGCTGTCGGCGAGGTGTAGGGGGGCTTCGAGCTTCTTGGCGGAGGCGACGATGGTGTGGAAGCTGGGGTTGGGCGTGGAGGAGGCTGGCGACAAGGGTGGGTTCTTGCTAGTGCTTCGACGATGGTGGAAACTAGCGAAGGGGAGGAGGTAGTCGGCATGAGGAGGAAGTTGAGGAGGTCGACGGGGGATGGGGTTTGTATGGCTGGAGGATGAAGGGGAGGAGGAGGTCGTTAGCTGGTTGGAGGAAGATGAGGAGTGGTCATTTTGTAAATAATATAAACATAAAAGGTATAAAATGTAAAATATCTAACAGATAGTGTTATAGTTAACGAAAAATTGGATGAAAGTTAATATGGGTCTATAAGTGTAAGAATTAAACACTATTCAAGGTGTTGGATGTAATTCATAATTATAGAAGGTTTATGGGGTAATTACGAAATTAGTCAGAGTTATGAGTGTAAATATCCTTGTCTTTTTCAATTTGTCATTCTTGACCGCATTGATTACTTTATTTTATTTTTAAATTGATATTATTTTTTTACTTCTAAATTTTGGATTACAAAATGATATATAATGCTCTTTCTGAAATCTAAATCATGGACGACACATGTAAATACATACATTTTTTATGGCGAATGTAAAACAGAGCAATGTGTTACCAGATTATGTACAACTTTACGAGTGCCTAATCGGAGTGCTCGTAGATGAAGCCTATTTTAATATGAAATACAATTAAAAATAAACTGCCAACTTCATTATTCAGGGAAGAGAACAAAATCTGACTCATTACATAACAAAAACAATATAAATAACAATATTTCTATAAGTTTAATATTGATATCAACTAATCTTTGGATGAAGAAACAAGAATTGGTGTTGGTTGTTCCATTCTTGCTTAAATGATACTCCAATAATATGAGAGGCATGGACGAGATAGCACTACAAGGAAAACACGTTGTGGCTACAGAATTATGGCCACAAATGTGGGGTTTGTGGCCACGGAATTGGATTCTGACCACAATACGTCGTGGCCAGTACCCGTAGCTACAGGTCCCGTCGCGAGAGTTTTCTAACCACGAATATGTCGTGGCTACTACAAGTGACCACAGAACTTGTCGTGGCCACAACTCTTATATGAAGACTTTGACCACGGATTGTAGCCACGAGAAATTAGTGGCCACAGAATTATCGTGGTCACAAGTTTCCGTAGCCATATTCCGTGGTCAAAACTCATTTTTCTTGTAGTGTAGGGAAAAAAATTGGACCGGACTGGACCGGCCTGTCGGACCGGTTGGGCCGGGAACCAACTCTGACCTGATCGGTTCAGTCAATTTTGTGTAATTATTTTCAAAAAAAAAGAAAATAAAAAATCAAGTCTGCTCGATGATCGGACCGGGGTGATCCGGATGGTCAAACCGAACTGATCTAGATTGACCCAAGTTTTTATGGTATGGTAAATTTTCAAAAAAAAATAAAGGTTTAAATAATGAAATAATGGGATTTTTATCACTTGTACCTTTCTTAACTTTTGTGATATAAGTTATGTCCCTCTCTTTTTTGGAATATGCATTGTGCCAATACTTTCTTAGAGTAATTAACTAGAAGCAACTATAAATAAATGATTACAATATTATATTCATGTATAATTCTAGAAAATGTAACCACCTTTTGTAGAGTTTTACTCGAAATAGGCAGTTATATTATTCTATTGAAAGATTTAACATTTTAAATGATTATTTCATTGATATATAAATACATACTTACATATATGTATAAGGTTTATCATTTCAAAAAACCGGCTCGACCGGTCTAACCAGTAAATTAAGCCCGGACTGATTTTTTCCGAGTCGATAGAAATGATGATGTCATGCTGACATCATCATCGATCCAACCCAGTTGGATAAAATCGAAGACTGACTGATTCAATGTCCGATCCAATTTTTAAAACCTTGGACGAGAGAAGAAACATTATTGAGAGAGAGAGAGAAAATATGGATGATATTTAGTACTATATTAAATGGTATTTATAGTACTCTATTAAATGTTATTTATAGTACATTATTATTTCGATATTTGAAGTATTGAAATGAGAGCCAACACTTAATTTATATTGATTTATATGTGTTCACTCTATTAATTGGTTATATCATGTTTTTAAGCTCCATCTACTCATAACTTAACTTCCATAATACCAAACCATATCACAATATCGCACACTCAGTTAAGGGTTCTTTTTTCGCACGAAATTTGAATAGCATAATATAGAGATATAGTGATCAATCGTAACTTTTAATTTACTATGATGTAGAGGTCACCAAGGAGGATGTATTTATAAATGTCAATATATAATTTGCATTGATACATTATGTATCCTTTTCCCCATATAAGTATCTATTTTGAAGTCAATGATCAACTCCCACTTATTTTTTTGTGTTGATCATATCATTGCGCATATTTTGTCGATATTGCAAGAAGAATGGGCATACGACAGAGGAAAACGTTAGAAACTCCAAAACAAGCAAAAAGACTAGAAGCGGTATGGAAAAGAAAGTTTTACAGCAGAAGCAAGTTATGTGTAGATAGAATGCAGAGATGTGAGCTATATTCTGATGACCAGTACACCACACAGATTGAATGATGCCTAACTCATCGATTCTGGTTGTTGCTACCACGTCACACCCAATTGTCATCGATTCTCCCAAATTACTTGATGGAAGAGTTGTCATTATAGGCAATGATTCAGTGTCGAGGGTTGTATGGTTGGAATGTATTGAACTAAATATGCACAATGGGACAACTTCACCATGATATATGTTCATCATGTTCATGTATGACAAAGAACTCAATATTCCTTTTTACCCATGAAAAAAGAGTTTGCAAGTATGCTAAAAAAGGCACTATACTGACAGTTACCAAAGATGGACATTTTGTTATGTAGGAAAAGAGATCTAAATATTTATATGAGATGGCCGGGAGATACTATTACAGGTGCCACAACCATTTCCACTATTTCAAGGACAGATGACACCAAACTATGGTGTCTCAGGTTGGGACATCTGAGTGAGATAAGCATGAGTGCCCTCATCAAAAGAGGATTACTTGACAGTTAGGATATGGACAAGTTAGACTTCTAGGAGCATTGCATTCTTGGCAAACAGTTATAGAAGAGTGCATTGCAAATATATGCGAGGAGGAGTATTACAAACAGACATTAACAGAGGTTGATGCCTTCCAGATGTGAATATTCAACATTCGCATATGCACTATCCGCTATAAAGGAAGTATGTGATGCGGGAGAGTCGAGCAGTTTATTAATGAAGTGTTCAATGGGCGATTTTATCCTACAGCTCTGCGTGTTGAGTGTATTGATGAAGTATTCACCAGGTGATTCTATTGTATGGGAGATGTCCCAAGTTCTCTCCAAAGGTGTGTGGAATACATGCTAATATTTATTGATGACTATTCCAGAAAGGTCCAGATTTATGCCCTTAGATGAAGTGTCCACACACTTCAAACGATGGAAAACACTATTAGAGAAGCAAACTGAGAAAAGTGTCAATGATGAGAACAAGTATATTGCATTGCACAAATTGTTGTACTTAGGTTGCATAGACACATGATAAAATCAACGTAGAATTTTCTCCACAAACAGAGGATGAGCATGAATATATGTCACCACTTCCTTACACTAGTGGTGTTGGAAGTATTATGTATGCCATGATATGCACTAGCCCATACATCACCCAAGCAGTCAATGTTGTGAGTATATATATGTCAAATCCAAGAAAATGACATTGGCTTTCATTGAAATGTATTCTAAGATACTTGTGAGGTACCACTGAGTTCTATCTTAAGCTTGGGATAATGACAATGGAGCAGTTGGCTTTGTTTATACTAACTATACATGTGACCATGATAAGAGAAGACCCAAGAAGGCTATGTTTTCGCTATTGGCAGATGTGTAGTTTCGTGGAAAGCAACCTTGCAGCACATCGCGGCCTTAGCTGCCATGGAAGTAGAACACATAGAGGCAACAAAATGAATCAAGGAATCAATTTGGTTGAGAGGATTATTCGACGAGTTCAAACATGGTCCGAAGACAATTGGCATCCACTGTGATACTTATGGTGACATGCATTTGACAAAGAAGTAGTTGCACCACGAAAGGACAAAGCACGTCGATGTCTACTACAACTTCAATAAAGAGGTAGTCATAGATGGCAACATTAATATAAAGAAGATAGCTACAACAAACATTCCAATAGGCATGATGATCAAACGGGTTCTACTAACCAAGTTCACAATCTACATGAATTTGGTTTGTCTTTCTAGGTCGTAAAGGCCTTTATGGCAAAGAGAAAGTTTCCATGCTATGTTCCAAGTAGGGTTTCAAGATGAAGATTTGTTGAGATACGCCTCGAAGACTTAACGTATATATAATTCAAATACATTCTGATTAAGATCTATTTACTGTTTAACACATATAGGTATATTATGAGAGTCCCGTTCAAAGAGAGCACAATGTCTTAGGGATTCTGAATCTTGTACAAGTTTCATCATAGCGAAAGTCTAATTGCCCTTGATTTTTTTCAGTAGATCGATGATATTTTCCAAGTAAATCATGTATTTTCCATGAACTGCTTGTAGTTTGATCGCATGCTTGGATCGTGCTTGGCATACGTTAACTAAACCCCAATTGTGAACTTTATTTCCTTCCTCTGGAGAAAGATGAGGAAATCGATTATTTATTCCATAGGTTTTAACGGTTCTTATATACCGTGAAACCCTGAGAAGCAATATAGAAGAATTACAAAGGTACCCTCAAGGTGTTACAAAATAAAATAAAGTGACTCTAGCAGTAATTCTAACACTCCCCCTTAAGTTGGATAATATCTGTCAATCATGCCCAACTTGGAAATAAGCTCGGATGTACGTCTCTTGGATAGTGCCTTTGTGAGAATGTCAGCAAGTTGAAGATCGGTAGACACATATGGAGTACAAATTTTCCCTTGGCATACAACATTACATATGAAATGGCAATCAACTTCAATATATTTGATTTTTTTTCATGAAAGAATGGGTTGGTAGCAATATATGTGGCAATCACAATGTAAAGGAACAAGGGTAGTTGTAGGAAGACCAATTTCAGTCAAGAAAGATGTCAACCAAGTAATCTTACATGTAGTTTGAGCCATTGCCCCATATTCCGCTTAGAGGTGCTAATTGAATTTAATCATTCGAATTCCATTGTGATTCGTTCGATAAAAGTTCGAAAAAAGTTCGATTCGAAGTAAAATGAATCGAATATGAATTTGACTTGTGGATTCGATTCCCAAATGAATCGAATCTGAATTAACATGAATTCGCTTGATAATAATTCGATTCGATACGTATATACATATATACATACATACATATGTACACACATACATATGTATTTACATCTTATATACGTACATATATACAAAAATATGCATGCATGCAACCATATGTGTATGCATGCATGTGTGCATGTGCATATAATTATATCAGTTAATGACGAAATATCAATATTACAAAATAGAGTAGAATATTAGTCATGATGTCTAGTAAGAAGGAAAATATGTTTAAGAGTTTTATCCCGATTCCTCACCTTACATTTGTTTCCATGTTCTCACATTCTCTACAACATCTTTTCCCTTCTCTTTTTCATTCTTTTTCAAAGATCTATCACTCATAAGGAAGATAGTGATGATCCCTCTTCTTACGCATCAATATGATTGAGCCAAAAATGGATCGACTTGACACATTCCTCAGATGAGAAAGAAAGAGTACCTAGATCTGCATCTTCTCATTTTCTTTCTAATGTAAACTAACTCCCCTCCCCCTGCCCACCCTTTTTTTTGAGCAATCAGCACTCTCCACGTCTGTCATGGTTTGTGGTATATCAAAATATTCTTCCTCCGCTTTTTTGTTTTGTTAGTTATCCTTGCAAGACAATCCATAAGTGAGGACTATCATTGTAAAGACATTGATCATCACCTGATAATTTACAAATTACAAGTTCTTCTCACCATCATAGTAGTTGTTCCTGTGTATATTGAAAATCATGTGCGATTCATGACATTTGTTCTAAGATAATGATGATCACCACGATGCATGAGGTAATTTTATCGTGCTAAGTTATTTGTTGCTATCCTCGTTGTTTTAAATATTAAGACCAGTTTGTCTTAGTTTTCTATAGGAGCTTGATCTTATGTTGCTTTAACATACAACAGTAAATAACCATAAAGACTAGTAGGAAAGAACATATATTTAAGAGTTTTATTCATTTCCCTACCTTACATGTGTTTCCCTCTTCCCACGTTCCCTACCATATTTTTTCTATCATCCTTTTCATTCTTTATCAATGATCATCAACTATAAGGTAGATGGTGATGCTCCCTTTTTTTGCACATGAACACGATAGCCATGTTACGTTGAGTTCCTCCTTTACGTTTGTTATGATTTCTGATATATCAAAGTATTCCTCCTCTGTCTGCTTGTTCTGTTGGTTATCCGTGCAAGACAATCTATGGTGATGACTATCATTGTCAAGATGACATTGATAATAACCTGAATGAATTACAAGTTCTTCTCACCATCATGTTAGTTGTTATTGTGATAATTTTTTTTGATAATCCCATTTTAAGGATATAGAAATAGCTCAGATAGTACCACAATCCGTTCTACATATAATAATGTGTTGAACTACTTTAGCAAGTCTACGTGTGAGGTATCTGGCATTTTATGTTCGTACAACAATATCTACAGCCCTTTACATGCTACTTACCAGGAAACTATATATTCAGTTAACGAAAGCCTCACGCATAAGTTGCTTTGAATTGGTAAATCGATCATTTGTCCTTGCAGGTCTGACATTAATCCTCTCATTAATCCTCTCATTCCTACTAATTAGTGTACATTATATACATTTCCTCTAGACCATGAAAAGGACATTAAATAGACTAGAATAATGGATTGATCATTTGAAAATTAGGATTCATTTCTTGTCTCAAATATTCGCTCATAGCTATCTATAAGATCGTGTATGATTCATGACTTTTGTTTCAAGATAATATTGATCACCATGATGCATGAATTGATTTTATCATACTAAGTTTTGTTTCAAATAACAAGACCGATATATATTCATTTCTATAAGAGCTTGGTTTTATTTTGCTTCAACGTACAATGGTAAATATAATATTTTTAACTTTTTTGTTAATAATATTATACACCTTTAATGAGATTTATATAATTATATTTTATTTATATATTTCTTTCATCAAAGAAAAAAGAGCAAATTTAGATAGCAAAAAATATACAATATCTATAAAACTTAGGTATTTTTATTCATTATATATTATCTGTTGGGTATCTTCTTTTATTATATAGCTTTTCAACTGATCTTGGAAATCTCTAGTAAAAAAATAGAAATATAAAATACAACCTTTAAAATTATAATAATATTTATATAAATAATTATATTTGAGTTGACATTTCAAATTTGAAACAAAATGAATCGAATTTGAATATTCGAAACTCATAATGAATCGAATCTGAATTCAAGTTAGCAAATTCATTTAAAATTCGATTCGAGTTCGGATTCGAAGATTTTAAAATGAATCGAATATGAATCCGGGGGGATTCGAAGGTATTCGATTCAATTAGCACCCCCTAATTCCGCTTCAGCACTAGATTTAGATACAATTGTATGCTTTTTGCTACCCAGGTAATAAGATTTCCTCCAACAAACGTAGCATGTCCAGTGGTGGATTACCTGTCATCCGGAGAGTTAGCATAGTCTGCATTAGCATAAGCAGTAATAGTGATGTGACCATTTGATCTGTAGAAAAGACCACATCCAGGAGACACCTTTAGATAATGGAGTACGAGGAGAACTTCCTGCCAGTGATTGTAGCACGATCTGTCCATGTGTTGGATTGCCCTACTGACAGCATATGATATATCATGCTTAGTGATAGTAAGGTAAAGCGGTATATCTACTAGGCTTATATATCTAGTACGATCCTAAAAAGCAAGATATGGAGAAGTGGTATGCCTTCGTACATCTATATGGACGTACGATGGTTTGTATCCAAGCAAACCTGCCTTTGTAAGAATGTCCATGCAATATTTCCTCTATGACAAACGTAATCCTTTTGTTGTGCATATAGCCTCTATACCTAAGAAGTAGCATATCTAACCATGTCCTTGGTGACAAACACCTTCTGGAGGAAGGCATTAGTCTATGTAATTCATGTTTCATTATCATCAGTTACTATTATATTAACATAGACGGTCAATATCACAGTCCCAATGATCTGCCGTCTCACAAAACAGAGTAATCTGATGTCATCCTTTGGAACCCAAGAGAGTTGATCTCAGTAGTGAGCCTGTCAAACCATGCTTCTGGACTTTTCTTTAGGCCATAGATAGTCATGCGAAGTCGACATACACACTCCCCCTCAACTAATTAACCAGATGGTTGCATCATATAAACCTCTTCCTCAAGATCACCATAGAGGAATGAATTCTTCACATCAAGTTGGAATATATGCCAATTGTTGTTAACTACAGCAAATAGTATAGTATGAACAGAATCCAATCTTACAACGGATGAGGAAGTCTCGAAATAATCCACGTCATATGTCTGAGTAAAACCCTTTGCCACAAATCGTGCTTTCAATCTATCGATTATTCCATCAGGAGATTGTTTGGTCATGAAGACTCGTCGGCATAAAATCGGTTTCACCTCCCATGGGCAAGGCACTAGATCCCATGTGCCTCTGATGTAAGAACACCCATCTCCTCGTCCACGGTTGTCTTCCAACGATGGTCCAGCATCGCATCATTATGATCATGCGGGACTGTGATCGCCATTATGGCTTATGTAAACGTCTATCACCACTACAAAGATTGTCAGTAGAAGTAAAAGAGGAGATATGATGAAAATTAAATTTCTTCTTAGTTTGTCGTAGAGTTATAGGGAGATCTAGCAGATCATCCAACCGAGCAGTGTGAGGGACATTCAAAGAAAGTACATTTTTATGCAAAAACGGAATAGGTAGTGGAATAGATTCATTGTTATTGATATTTTTTCCTTTTATAGACAATAGGTTGTGGTGGTAAATCCAAGAGTATGTCACCAACAGACTGTGAAAAAACAAGTCTATTCGAAAAAGGTGATATCAAGTGAGACAAAGTAACGTGTCCCATAGGGTTATAGCATATATACCACTTTGGGTTCGAGAGTACCTAAGAAAAACAAATTTAACTGCACGAGCAAACAATTTATCTGGAATATAAAAATTGTGAACAAAATATGTGCATCCAAAATCCACAGAGGTAAGGGAAAAAGCATCTCATCGGGGTAAAGTAAATAAAATGGAGTAGTTCCATGAAGAACATATGAATGTACCATGTTTATAAGGTGGATTGCAATAAGAATGGCATCCCCAATTAAATCTTAGGAATGTTCATGTGAGAAAGAAGAGACGTGGCGATATCAAGAAGATGGCGAAGTTTCCTCTCAGCAACTCCATTTTATTGAGAGGTATAGGTACATATGTTTAATGGATAGTACCCTGAGAATAAAAAAGGACATCAAATCATGATGAGTAAATTCAAGTGTGTTATCAGTCCTCAAAATATGAATACAAGTAGAGAATGTAGTCTTAATGAGCTGAAAGAAAGATTTAACAATCTTATTAATATCTGATCTCTCTTTTATTAGGTAGACTCAAGAACATCTACTATGATCATCAACAAAAGTAAGAAAATACTTGTGATGATCTATAACATGGACCATATAGGATCCCCATATGTCACAGTCAACCAACACAAAAGGAGCAGAACGGCAAGGCTGAACTCTCGCATGGAAGGACATCATATGATGTTTCCCGAACTGAGAGGCCTCATATTCAAATGGCTTCGGTGGAGAAAGTTCGGGGAACATCATGGAGAGAGATTTAATAGACGGATAACCAAGACGGGGATGCCATAGAAGAGGGTCAAAAGAGATCGACACGGCACCAGCAAATGTAGAATTTATAGTAATATCAAGGTAGTAGATTTCATTCTTTATAGCAAAATAGCTCATTAAAAATCACATGACAATATAGTTCAGTACACAACTTATGAACGTATAGTAAACTCAAGGGAAAATTTAGGGCACGATGAATCCTCGTAAGACAAACTCTATAAGAGAACTCCTAATCCTAACAGATATAACTAGGAAATGAGCCCTATTGGCCACTCGAACAGACTTCACGATGGAAGAAAGCTGAGAAGAGGTCATTAAACTCTCTTCTCCTGCAAGATGAGTAGATGCACCAGAGTCAATGATCCAGGCAGGAGCATTAGTTGTTGCAGTATTGACAATGGCACCTGATGGAATGACTAGATGAGCATAGGAAGCCTTACTGGACGTGGTCTCAGAATATTGTAACATCTCCAACATGCGTGAATACTTAGAAGCTGAAAGTTGGATAACTTGTTCAATAGTGTCCTATGTAGGTACCTATGTTGTTGTGCTATCATATTTAGATGCCAAGTGAGCCTGTTGTGGCATCCCAAACTTTGCCCAACACTTCTAAGAAGAGTAATTCATTTTATGACAAAAAATGCAAGAAATACGTCTATAATCACGACCATGACCAGAGTCACAACCACCTTTGCAAGAAATTCAATCTGTTGCAGACATCCAAATATGACTTTGATGGACGGAAGTATGTCTGATGTGATGACCTGCTCCTTCACATTCTGGTATCGTGGATGCAAACCGGCAAGAAACATGTATACTTACCATTCCTCTCTTTGTGTCACATGTTTCGTACAATATGCCAGCTGGAATATGGAAAGTTCCTCATACTGTACTGAGACATGACTTGTCGTTTGCAGTGAATATGTATACGCCAACTCTTAACATATCTCCTTGGTCGTCTCCTTGAACAGGAGATTCACAACGATTTATGGCTCTACACTATTGGTCATCAAATTCATGACTGGATAGTTGTCAACATGCTAGAATTCAAAATCCTTGTCATCTTCCTTCAAGGGTTCCTTAGTCAAATAGGAGATCTTCTTCTGATTGTCGATAAACACCTTGAACGACCAGGACCATAGCACATAGTTATCAGTGCCCTGAAGTTTGATAGAGGTACCATGCATCATCATATTGGATGTCGAAAAGAGGGGTCTTTGTCTCAGTGTTAGACGTATTCGCGTGGTCAGGGATAGATATAAGCAAGAAAGTTATGAGAACCTCTAATTGTGCGTCAAGTGCAGCAATGATAGCTAATCAGTTGGATTGTTGGTTCCTTGACGAAGCCCTAAATAGGGGTCGGGTGTCCTGGTGAGGCCCTAAACATGGGTTGGTGAAGATATAGACTCAACAAAGAAGGTCCAGATGGGCCGACAAAGCTCTGGAAGAGGGTTGAAGATGCTCTCGCGAAAGGCTAAGGCCTTGACGAAGGGCTAGAGAGCCCTAGATGGAGAGTTGGAGCAATGTAAGGAGGGTTGAAGATGCCATGGAGTGAGGTTTAGAGCTTCGGTAGTGGTTTGAAACCACCTGGCAGAGGGCTGGAAAGGCCCTTGGTGGTGTTGGCAAGGCCCTGGTGGCATGGATATGGGTTGGACAGCCCTAGACGGTGCCGTCCATGGGGCATGGTGTCGCACGAGACCTTACACAGGGCCCTAGATGGAGATGAGGGCCTGTGCAAAGAGGAGGATGATGGGACTTGTCATGGCAAAGGAGACGCTTTGGTTAGAACCCTGATCTAGGACTATTGCTCTAATACCATGTAGAGAAAGATGAGGGAGTCGATTATTTATTCCATAGGATCTAGAGGTTTTTATATAACGTGAAACCCTAAGGAGCAAAATAGAAGAATTACAAAGGTACCCTCAAGTGGTTACACAATAAAATAAAGAGGCTCTAACAATAATTCTCGCACCTCCTTTTTCATCTCTAAGTGGGTTGAGGTAAATTGGTATCATGATATTCTTTGGTGTTATGTGAAGATCTCTATTTGACCATCGTCATTGTCAAACAACTAAGTAGTTGGAGAGGATGAGGTAGGAGAAAAGGAAATAACCACAAAGGAGGATATCGACGAGGGAAGAATAATGTCTGAGAAGGAGGTTCTCGTTAAAAAGGGATAGACCACCGGATAGTAGGAGCTCACTATAGAGGTGCTCATCGAAGAGAAAGAGGTTGTTAGAGGCGTTTGTCGAAAGAGAAGGATGGTGTAGGAATGGAGGAAATGGGAAAAGGAAGGATGGAGAGAGAGAGAGAGAGAGAGAGAGAAAGCGCAAGAAGGGAAAGAGAAAGGGAGTTATATAGTTAAAAGAGTAGAGGAGTAAATGGTAGTGATTTTAGTCCATTTGAAAGAAAGAAAATGGTAGGAGGAGTAATCAATGTATCTAAATTGAACGATTAAATTCTACTCATATACTAATGATCAAAGTCCAAAATGCGTAAAAGTATTAGACCGTTAAACATCTTAAGATCTTATGAGAGAATCCTACTTAAACACAACACAAAAGAAACCATGACAAAACTCGCACATTATCAGGGGCATAGCTCGTTTGAAGGCGGATACGCTACTGCTAAGACAAAAATACAACAACTCGACTTTGTTACCGTGCTTCATTCCTCCTCACGATCCACAACTTCATTCATCGAAAACATGTCCCTGACCGACTTTGACTCCATGTTTACACCCGATATGTATGTACATGTACTTTTACCATAAATTTTCCTCGTCCATACTACCAATCGGATTCAGAACCAAGCTGATAAGATCAGAGAGCGGGTCCTCTGTTGTACAGCAGAGGTCTGCTGTAAAGGGGAGCCGTACCCGAGCCACTCGATCTCGTGCGAACCACTCGATCTTGATCGAGCAACTCGGGCACGGCTCTCCTTTACAGCAGACCTCTATGGTAGAACAGAGAATCCATGCTCAATAATATCAATCTTCACACAGCATATATAAATAAATAAATGCATCGGTCCTACATTGGCAGCTAATAAATTAGGGGTATTATTCTTCATAGAGAGAGATGAATAAAGTGGCAACTGTCCTCAAAGAGATATCCAGAATCTATTTGGTTGCAGGGTTGGACAGGGTTGGGTTGGGCAGAGGTACCCCTGTGAATAGTAAACTGTGAGGAGGAGAACCTGTTTGGTTGCAGGGCCAACCCGGGTTGGGCCAAGCCAACCCTGCACAACCCTGCAACCAAACGAGCCCAGGTTGCCGGATATCATACTCTATTATATATTTTGGACATCACGACGAAGACATCAACAGTTTTCTGTGGCCCCCAACGATCGTATCCCCAAATCCCCTCAAGATTTTGTGTTTGGTGTGCAGATGGGAATTCCACATATCGCCATCACATACATCATATCCTTTCATTCAAATCCAGTCCAACTATATATGCCCATCGATATAATACATCAAAATATTGGTATGTGGGATTGCAATTTCTTATCTCCATTACATTTCGAGTTGGCTCTCGACCCAACGAGTGGAGTCAGCTTATGGCTCGGGCTCGATACGTTCAGTTGGGCTCGGGTTCGAGCTCGTTCGAGTTCAACTGAGTTGGCTCGGGCTTTGAGCTCAAGCCTCTTATCGAGCCAGCTCGGGCTCCATAAGGCTCGAGCCGAGCTCGTTATTTAGGCCAGTTTGTGCTCGAGCCATAGCTACCTCGTTAAGGAAAATGAGATTTTTGCTATAAAAGTACAATGTCTAAACTTGAACCCGTGACCTCTTCTATGAGAAACTATCTTCCTTAATATATATATATATATATATATATATATAGGGTCGATCTTATGAGATAGGATTTTGGTGAGATGGGAGATTCTGGACCACTAGTTTCAACCAAGAGAGAGAAAGATAGGAGATAGAAGGCAGAAACTAGTGGTCCAGAATCTCTCATCTCACCATCTTGTTATATTTTCGCCCAAAAATGATGTAATTTGTAAAAATCAAATTAGATAAATCCCATCGACTGTGGATTAAATACTAAAGGGATGAAGTTTACAGGTTCAATTGGATGTAAATACCAAAATATGATGATTATATTTTACCTTTTGATCTACTAATTTACATAGTTGATTATATAATTTAAATTTTGATTCATTGATTTACACTTCTGCATGTTTTTTACATGTTATCTTTTTTGTAATAAATGATAAACTAATAACTGACTTTTTATTTCGCAGATTATCATATAATTGTTACATTGAGAGCATTGATTTTACAAAATCTACACAAACTTTACAATGGATGATAAATTTCGATGGAACCATGATATGAGAAACATATTGGATGGACATATAAAATAATCTATACATTAATAATAAGCAATGTATTTTACAAAAATCCTATGTATTTTACAAAAGAGACCACAAAATTTACAAAACAATGTCACAGTTTATAAACATTACTCCCACATAATATTCTCAAAAGAGACTACAAAATTTTTTAAAATAAATTAAATATGGTTTGCAAAAAGACTACGAAATTTACAAAAAATATGCAGTTTACAACTATTACAAATTCACCAAAAACTATTGCAGTTTGGTATCCCTAAAATTAGTACGCATATGGCACGTAACATATTTAATATGTTTGCAATTTACCCCATCTAATATAATAGGAAATATAGTTGTAACAAAAATCACATCATTTTAGGAATGTTTTCCACGTTTACATCAATTAATAAGCATATGATCAAAGCACCCTACATTTTAGGAAACACATGTATACAAAAAATACAAATTTTCGTCGGATTTGGACTTTTTTGTGAACAACGGTGGTTATACTTTTGTAATTTATAACACGAAATTGTAAAATATCTCAGTTGTTTGTAAATTGATAATAGTTATTTCAAAACATGAACCTTTATTCCATCATATATTTCTGAAAAAAATTTACACATCATTCTGCATATACCTAAATATAAAATGATTAATGACTTGTATTTTACTAGATTAGCATTAATTTAATCCTCCCTCGTATTAAGAATGTTAGTTGGTACGAAAATCATCTAGTGGTTTCAATCTCACTCATACACTCATCATCCAACGGCCTAAGATGACACCTTTCCATAATCAAGGAAATGTGCCACCTCAATTCAAGTACACCCTACATATATATATATATATATATATATATATAGAGAGAGAGAGAGAGAGAGAGGATATAGTTATGAAAATCGACGGTGGTATTTTTCAAAAAAAAATAAATAAACATGCTAAAAATGGATGTGAAGTAGGTAAGGTTACCTACTTCACAAAGTAGGATCCCTTTCCTAATACACACACACACATATATATATGGAACATTGCCATGTTGGAATTCACATTCACATTGACGGGCATATATAGTTTTAAGGTGTCACAAAACAAAATTATATCGTTCTACATTCACATTCACATTGATGGGCATATATCGTTCTACAATTTGATTGGGTATAATGTACATATTTAATTACTACCTACGTAGACATCAACAACTATAGATATAGGTACCAGTTGTTGAACATGCAACTCCTCTTGTGTGCGTATTATATATAAATATATAAATATAAATATTATATATCTATATATATTCCCTATCGAGCTTCTTATAAAGTTATCGAACCGAGCAAGGCTCAACTCGAGCTCGGCATGTTAATCTATCGAGCCCAAAATTCTAACTCGAGCTTGACTCAATAGCTTAATGAGTCAGGCTTAGGAGCCCTTATCGAACCATATTCGAGCCTGGCTCATCGAACCTTTACTCAATAGCTAGTCCTAATTACATCCTCGTCTTCAATCACATGCTTACTGATCAAATGGTTAGCGGCCTATGATTTGCTTTGATCTCTTTCTTTAGGGTGGATAAGGATCTTAAACTTATTTAACTATTCTGGTGGTAAAACATTACAAAACAATTGAGAAGTGGTATATCTCATGGAAAAGTCAATTCTTTGAAAATGGATAAGCTCTTCATGTCACGTATTGGAGGACTATAGAAAAAATGCTTCTTAACACTTTTTTTATTAAATTCTTCTAGAAAACTTGTATGGTAAAGTTACTTTTAAAAAGTTTATAATTTAATATAGTAAGTTGTTGAAAATGAATTTAGATTAAAATTAATTATAAATTTCCAACTTTCTAGGGTAACAGATAATTCTACCGTTAACCACATATTCAAGAGATTCAAAATAAAGGTATCAAATGCTTACATTAGTTAGGGATTCTTACACATGTAACATTTTTTTAATTATAATTGCATTCTTGTGGTATATGGAGAGGAACCCATCTAATGTTCCATGTGATAAGAAAAGTCCTTCGAAAATCAAACGAAAGAATTATAAAGCAACTGTTAGACCTGTTATGCTCTATGGATCTGAATGTTGACATGTGAACTATAGATATGTGCAGAGAATGATAGTAAGATAATGAAAATACTAATGTGTAGGGGTATCCATGGGGCAAGTACCCGACCTATTTGATTGTGATCTGTCCCGACCCGTTGTTAATTGAGTCATGGGCCGACCGTCACATTCCAATGGGTACCCGATTAATATCAACGGGTAATGGGTACCGACAGGTACCCGTGAAAGTACTACCTTTATTAAGAGGAATTACATATTTATTGGATAAATGTTAATGAGGGATAAAATTGAACATCACATGCATATCCATGCTACGCTTTCTATGTGTTGACGATCGGGACTGGCAACTACGATTTGGCAGTAGATGCATGCAAGTTCAACATGCTCGATCCGCCAAGGAGGAACGCGGTGGCAGTGCCGGCGGGGTGGGCAGCCATCAAATTTGTGACGGACAACCCCTGGGCTTCGGTGATGCACTGCCACCTTGACATGCACCTAACATGGGGGTCTGACACGGTGTTCTTCGTCAAGAATGGGGAGGGTGGGCTAAGAGCTTAAAGCCACCGCTTGTAGAATCTGCCCCAAGTGTTTGTGATTTCAGGATAATATTATTCTTGTCACCTATTTTTGAATTGCATATCATTCTATATATGATGACATTTATATACATACATTGGTTATATGTTGGATTTGCAGCATATGAATTATGTCCATAAAGGAAATATCGCAAACATTTGGCCAAATCCGCTACCAAATTAACGATGTGCACCGAAAAAACATATGGCAAAATGTACTATTTCAATGACATTTTGCTACATCGGCGAAATCGATATTTTATACTTTGTTTGGGTCATTGATTTACACTATTCAAAATGGATAAATAAACGGATATGTCATTTGAGAGCCATCAAATGCATGTAAAGTTAATCAATCTATATCGTATTAATTTCTCTTATTTTTTTGTATCATGATTTGTATCCATTTCATATCAGTATCTTTTTTAACAATTCGGTAATACTTTTTCCATATTTACTAATATATGTATCCGCATCCATGTTTATATTCTAAAAGAGATAAGAATAATTTTTATATATCGGTATTTGTACCTAACCATTAGCGTCGTTTAAAATAAATTGGGTAGTAGAATTCTAATCGGGTACTTGCGACTGCGAGTACTCGTTAATTCAAACGGGTTTTTTGGATGGTTTACAGGTCACGATATAGTGAGCACCCAACCCATCAATTTCAAACATATACCCGTAAGTTCAGGGTCAAAATGAGCGGGTCAAGCTGGGTACCCATTAACCCCACAAATATTTGAACACCCCTACTAAGGTGGATGTGTGGTCATATATGAAAAACTCAAATTCAAATATTGTGATCAGAAGGAAAGTTGGCGTAACTTTGGTAGAGGATAAGATGAGAGAAAATCGCTTAAGATTGTTTGACCATTCACAAATGAGGTCAGTTGATGTATCTTAAGAAGATTCGAGATTTGGGATGTTGATTCAGCTAAAAGAGGACAAGGAAGGTCCAAGAAGTGTTGGAATAAGACTGTTCGAAGGGATCTTAATTTTTTTAATCCAATCTGAATGGAAGCAAAGAATCCAAGTAGCCAACCTACTTGATGTTTTTTAAGGCTTTATTCTTGTGGTTGTATAATTGCATTCTTGTGTTCTTGCATTATTAACCATTGTGTCCCTCAATTTTGTTGATTGTAGCCTTCTATTCAAACTTTGTAAAGTATTGTTCAAAGACGGGCCTTCTAAAGCAAGGAGAAAAATGCGTACAAGTCTTTATTAAAATGTTTGATCCCAAAATGTCCATTGAAAATCACTTTGTGGACCACTTTGTGAAATGTGGCCTCTTGTGCAGTGCACAGAAGGTGTTCGATGAAATGCCTAAGAGAAATATCATATCCTATAATGTTATATTATGTGGTCGTCCATACAAAATGAAGGAGAGAATGGGGAGCACTTAAAGACAGATCATGTGACCATTATAGGACTCGTAGGATCATGCATGGATTTGGATAGCATAATATGACCATTACTTGTTTGCAATTATATGATCCGTGACCTTATCAAAATATCACATGGCAAAGTAGGTACCCATTGTGTAATCACATGGCAAAGCCCCACTACTCCTGTAACTCCCACTGATCTAAAAGATTTTAAAATTTGCTTTTAGATTTTATATTTCCTTTTTATATTTTTTGTCTCCATAGTTTTTAGAACAAGTTTAGATTTTTATAAAAAGGATTTTGAGTTTATGATTTTATGGGTTTTTAGATATTTTTTGAGAATATAAAATACGTAGAAAATAGGGAGAAAGTGGTTTCGTGTTTTTAATTTCTTTTTTTAATATATATATATATATATATTGAGATAGTTTTGTAGTTTTTTTAGGAATATTCTTTGTAATTTTAAGACTTTTAGGGGATTTTATTAAAAAAAGGAACAAGGGGGAAAATAAGATATGTAAATTGCTAGAGGAAAGAACAATAGATTGAAAATAAGGGATTGATCTAGAAAATTCTAAATGTATTTTTATACTGTAGAGGAATATCAGGGGAACAAAAGGTGGGTTTATATGAATTTTCCAGGGTTTGCAATGTTTTTAGGTAAATTCAACTACTAATATACTTGTAAAAATCACAACCACATGAAAAACAGCAAAATATCATGTTATGGGTTAAATTATAAAAAAATCAGATAAAACAATGATATGGGTGAACAATGTAGATACCATTTGAAATGAGTAGTGGTTAAGATAGAATCAAACTTTCCATTGATCCATATACCTGTAGTCTTTATCTTTAGCCTTACATGCATCAAGTAGTTTATTACATTGAAGTTGCATCCTTGAATTCGATTTTAAGGTTTGGCCATGTAAAATAAACATGTACTGCACTAAGGGCCTGTTCTTACCACACCCGGAAAATCTCTTATCAAAACAAATTATATACACATACACTTTTGTTTCTTATATAAGATCTATATATGCACATATTTTTGTCTTCAATTTTTTCATCAAAATTTGTTCCCCACATGTATGCATGTGTATATCAATTTCATCTTATATAAATACCTTGAATAACTTCTTGTAGAATTCATTTATATGTTCCATACAGGTTGCATATATATGCCTTGAAAAACCAATATATGCGTCGAAAAATCATCAACCTGCATTATCATACTTACATCTGCAATCTAGTGTAATGCTTTTCATTCTTTTCCCTTTTTTTCTGATACTTTTAGGATGCTATATTTCACACCGTGTTGAACTGGTCTGGACTGGAAATATGAGTGGACTGTAACATAAATCTCTAATACCATATTTTATTATAACATGAGTGACAGCACATTCTACAGAACCATTATTGACTGATCTAGGGTAGAAATGTGAGTGAACTGTAACATAAATCGCTAATACCATAATCGGCGCATTCTATGCTTACCAGTTTTTGAGTGAAAAAAAAGGCATTCATCATAAAGGTCCGCACCCAAAACTTCATCTATTCTCAAGATAGTGCAAATGCTACATTACGGTGTAACCACTTAGTAATACAAGGACCAAGACTCCGACAAGATCTTTGCATGCTCCATAACATTCTCATCATAGAGCCACTCGTGCCGGAATATCACGCCATTCCTAGCCAATCAAAAGGTACATATCATGGCAAGAGCCATTTTTCTGATCCTATAGGGACCTCTCCAGTCTGAACCTTTAGACGCTCAGAATGTGAATGCTCTGTCGGCTTCAATCACATCTAGAGCAAAATCCTTGGACCTTGTACACCCAAAGAGGAGAAAGTCCGCGTCTTCCACTTTAGAGAACTTTGGAATAACTTAGTATGCTGGGAACAAGTACTCTGCCATGCCCCATCCACCATAACAACACCTTGATTCGCATTGGGATCTCCCACCCCCAAATTATTTTGCAGCCTGAATTGCATCCTCCTAGATCAAAAACCACGTTTCCACAGCAGATCCAATAAGCATTCTTGACCCAGAATTTGCCATCAAACGAGATCCAGTGGTCTCGATTGGAGGAAGGTGCATCACACATAGATAGAGAACTAACCAACGATGATAGATTCTCTAATATTTAATCAGATAAATCGGTCCTAAAAGACGAGATGTTAAGTCCCTCCATCCCAAGTGACAGTAACCCAGGTCTCTTGGATAGTGCAAACAGCGAGGGAAAAGAACGCACACTGGCACATCCTCCCTCCAATCATTGTGCCAAAAATTAAAACTGAACTCGTCCCTTAAAATTGGTTTTCGTGATGAAACCTTAACATTGGAAGCACTGAGCAGATGCCCTCCAAAACATCGAAGGCGAGCCCACCAAACCAATGTGCTCCGAGAATACATGGGGGATACCGTAAATCTCTCACACACGACAAGATTGCAGCTCCGCACCTTCACCCCATATGCGAGAAATCAACTTGGGAAGAAGAGTCATATTCATCTCTTTCAACTAAGAACTCGAAGCCCTCCATTTCCTTTCTGCATCATGACCATTCCATACCACCAAAGGAGGTCCTGAATTGTCACCCGAATGACCAAAAGAATTCCCTCACTCCCGATTCTAATCTTCCAAGGATGCCAAAGGGAAGGAGTCTGGCAAAGAGGAAGAACAGAGATAACAATGAGAATAGATCTAAGTAGAACAAGACTTCCATCCTTGGGCAATCAAACTGACTTCCACCCAATCAACTTCTTGTCAATCTTCTCTGGCAAAGTAAGCCAAACAACCTCACAACTTCACACAAGCCAAAGCTAGCCTGAGATAGGGTAGCGGCAAGTTGTCTCTCGGAGAAAAGTAGCCTCATCTGCGGTCAAACCAAAAGGAATGCACAAATTTACTCCTATCAATCCCCAAGCCATACATTTCATTAAACAAATTTAGAATTGTGTGAGGCTTTTGCAGCTCAAAGCCTCACCTTCCGTAAATAGAATCACATCGTCAACATACCGAAGGATAGGCACCAAGATCTCATCCTTACTGTAACATGAATATAAAGCCCCTCTTACAACTCTCTATCCACCATAACTATCAATGCATCTGCCATCAAAACAAACAGGAGGGGTACCAGCAAACATCCCTGCCTCACCACCCTATTAGGGAAGAAAAAACAACCACGAGGAAAGACATTGGTCAGAACCACACAAGAGGACATGGTAAGGGATCGCCTAATTCAAGAGATCCAAAGGTCTGGGAAGCCACAATGGTCTAGAGATAAATGGCGAAGCCTTCTCCCACTTTAAGTAGGGTTGGCTACATGGACTCTTGCTCAAATCCATGTTATGCTCTCTTCAAAAAAGAAGTATGTGGGTCTTCTCGCTGATCCTTCCTGGGGGGTTGAACCATGGTCTTTTGGGTGGTAGACACACTGCACTACCACCAGACCATTGGAGTGGATGCCACAATGATGTAGAGATGCTCAAATAAAATGTTATTCCATACAATCATATGCTTTAAAAAAAAGTCCACCTTCCATAGCATGCCCTTGACCTTGTGCCTCTTCCAATCTGAAACAATCTCCTTGCCATCCCTACATCGTCTGACAATTGCCTCACATGGAGAAAAGAAAACCAAGTCGGGGAAATGACTTCACCAAGGGCAACCTTGAGTTGTTCAGACAAACTTTAGCCACAATAAGGTATGCAACATGCTATAATGCAATTAACCCAAAAAATTCTCCACCGTTGTCGCCACTTATAAAAAAAACACAGGGAGGCCATCTGAATCAGGATACCACCAGCATTCAGTCCAAAACACAACACTTTGGATCTCCTGCAAGTCAAAGGTCTTGGTTAAGCCTTCAGCAGCCTCAACAGAAATTTATGGTACCCCATGACCAAGCCATACGCTCCGTCGAGATGGAACATGCATGCAGTGCGGATCTGAAATACTCTTGTGGCGGGCCTCCTCATTTTCACCGTGGTAGAACTCATGAACAACCACAATGGAATAAGGAATCTATTAATCTAAGACCTCAAAGAAGAGTTCCACGGATATACTTGCTATGAAATCACCTATAATCACCAACTCCATATCCTCAACCACCTCTGCAAACAAATTGGATCGTGATCGTCCGATAACAACATGACAGTTAAGTCACCCCCTTTAACCATGCGACCTCGGGAATTCACGACTGGATGTCTCACATCTCCCCCATAGCGTGACGTTCACAGATATCCCAACTCATCATAAATCAACGTCATGAGTAGTTTGGAACCACCCGAAATGCAGACAAGTTCCATTGTAACCAATCAGGAAGCAATGGCCTTGTCGACCCACCTGTAGGTGTATCATTTCCACCCCAACACAGCACCAAAAGAGCTGCCAACCGCCTCAGTTGCCTTGAACTCGAAGAGGAGGGGTCTAGCGATGGAACTCATTTTCCAGCATCTCGATAATCAATATTGGTCTCCTGCAAGCATCAATGTCTGATTGCCAAGAAAACGAGAGTAATGTCCACACCATTGTTCTATTCTCTGCAAGGCCCAGACACCTCACGTTCCATGAGATGCACTTCATTGATAAACCGAAGGGAAAGACTCTTTCAGTGGAATCCCAACACACTCTACCACTTCGACTGTAAAAGAGTAATCATTAGCTTGGCTCCTTTTTGCCAAATCGGCTCCTACTTTATCTGTCTTGGTCCCTTCTCTTAGACCATGATGACACATGGAACCTCCTAAAAACAGTGATTGCACCACTACCAACTACAACAGGACGGAGTTCTCCTGAATAAGCACTCATCAAATTCACCTTAATCTTCATCAAGATATCGTCCATGATCTTCATCGGAATCTCATCCAAGTATCTTGCAAGAAGCGATCCCTCCGCTGCCGATTTCACCCACTGAGAAACCCTATTTTCCCAACCAACCTCTCAACCCAGATAGGCACATCATCGAGCAGTCAATCATCTTCATGCGCAATGATTCAATGACTTCTCCACCTTTAAGGAGGATCTCCATTCCTAGGTCTTCTCCCAACCTCAAACCGTAGCTAATAATATCCACCACCTTGCCCCCTGGAAAAGCGCTTGACGCACCGCTGCCAGATTTCAACATCAAAGAGGAATTCCAAAAAATTGACCATGCCCTCCATCCATTCTCCTTTGAAGATCCATCTAGAAAATTCTGTGATGCCAAAGGATCCATCTTAGAGCTCCGCCAAACTCGAGGAGACCACCTTTTCAATGCCCTTAGTATTAGACCACAAGTCAATATCTGCTTAATGTCCCCATTCCCTCCACCTCTCCTATCAGGGTTGCCTTATTGAAAACTGCCAGGAAAGGAGGGGATATCCGAGGGCTGGATCTTATTATCTTCAACGTCCCTAAATTCACTCCAGTTTCATCTTTGAGACAAGAAACAATGGTAATTATCAGATATATAGTTGGGGCCATGTCTTCGCAGGTAGGTAGGTAATAAGGTGTAATAGCCTAGTCATCCTCTCTCGACCTCTTATAACTCCAATGAAAGTTCTTTATTTTACTTGAAGGGAGTGCTAATAGTTCGGTCAATCCTCATAGGATTCTTCTGCTCCACCCTAACCCCGAACTAGAAATACATAAGAGAAGAATGATCCCCACATACTATATGTGAAGAATCTACGTCAGCCCTCGGATGTAGGGCATGCTATTATTGAGCCAAATTGTATTGACGTCAACTCCATTATCAATAGCACATCCCAATCGTACCTTTAAGAATTGAAGGTCTCCATCCGGACCATCCCATATCATGACTTCATCAATAACAGAGGATCTCTCTCCACTGGTTTACCAGAAATGCTAGAATCTTCGTGAGATTTCCAAGTTTTGCAACCTCATTGGTATAAGCCTCTACTTTCTTCCACAGTCCTCGGACCGAACACTCATCAAAGATGACATACAGAGTCGAGATCCGAAGCGAAGCCGGTCAGTCCGTCCACCTTTGATGGTCCGAAAACCCAAACTATTCTTCCCATTCGAAAACCCAAACTATTAGCAAATTTTCTTATAATTGTTTCTTGTCAAGGTATATTGCAATGAAAAGAAAGCACTACATTGATGCACAATCCTCGGTAAAAGGTATGACCTCGCTACACCAAAAGCACCAACCCAACTTTCTCGAGGGCTTGGAAGCACGTGAATGCATATTCCTTCAGACCCCCATATTCCCCTTCCGCATATGCCATCGTATTATAAACCACATAATCCAAATATATCCATGCATACTCCTTTGCTTGTTCGCTTAATCGCTTTAAACTACCGGGCCAAATGGATAGAGCATACCCATTTCTAAACCTTGAAAATACAAGGAATCGTGCATTTTCGTACTTTTTATTCTCTACCAATAATCGCTCACTCATTGTTGATGCAACTCAATTCCAAATCTAGGAAAGAATTTCGGAGGGTGAGAAGAGAGGAAATTGGGAGGTGATAAAAGGAGCATGCCAAGCCACATGAAAGGGGAGGAAGACTAGATTAAATGATATAAGAGGAGAAAGAAATTTCAAATGGAAAAGGATAAAGCTAGTGACTAAACGGAATTTAATTTCATTTCATTTCTCTCATTACATAGGAGTAGGATTCTCTATACAAGGAATTAACCCCTTAAAAGAAGCAACCATTCATATAAAAAACATTTCCAAGCCAAAAGACCCATATAAATACGCATACAAAGACTGAGACTTTTCCATTTTTACAAGGATTCAAAATTACTAAAAATACCACAAAATGGAAAAAAAATATAAAATCAGATAACTTGGATTGCATCACAGATTCCCAGAAACTCACCAGGTAAAGAAGTCTTTCAAGGATTAGCAACCACTAGCCAATCACGAGCACTTTTCACCATAGGCTCAGGTAGTTTATATGATTTTGTTATAAAGTATTTTTTACATGTACAATTTCAATTTAAACTTTTTGAACGAACTCTTTGATATTATGTGAATGGAAATGAGTTAGTTGCCTTCATTTAATTAGCATATTTGCCTGTAAATTTAATTTCTGAATTGAATGATTTATTGATGAGTATCAAGATCAAGAATGAGAAAATCCAAGAGTTCTAAGATCAGCTAGTCATATCGTTTTTGAATGGTATTTAAATCTCTATAATAATCAGGTCATAGTAAATCTTCAGAAAACCTCGAACTCATATCTTCAGAATAACAGTAGTTAAGGGGAAAAAATTACCTTAGTTCAGCAAATCTAATTACTTCCGAACACCTTGACCTGCAATATAATAAAAAAAGAGTAATGATAAATGCAACTTCATACTGCTACAGAACTCTCAAATATTATCGGAATTTCTGCAATAAAAACATAGAACAATCAAGATTTTAAGCTGCTATCACATATTTACAGACCTTCAGTACAACACACATCAAACATTTCTGAAATCTACTGAGATTTCTCATGTAGGACCTTGACAAATCTCATTGCAGTGCACCCAACCAAACCAGTCACAACTTTAAACTTAGCTTCTCATACATCCGGCATCGACGCGGGATAGTTCAGCATACATTCATGTTTTTACATTCAAGCATTAGTGAAAGGAAATTTCTAGGAGCTATTCTGAGTGGCAGTTCCAAAGTCAATACATATGTCACTGCTCAGTCTAAACACCAGCAATCTATCAGCATCTATAGTTAAATTTCTAGTACAGCTCTCGATTACTTAACCACGAAGTTCACCCATGGTGCTGATGCTCAGCACAGATCAGGCATCTGTAAAAGATTTGGCAGCAGCTTGTGATTGGGAGGAGATGAACACCTCTCACAGAACAGTAATTGTGCATTTTTTAGCAACATAACACCAGTGCTAAGTGTAAATCAGCTCCAGGCTCAACTCTAAGTCTCATCTTCTGTTAGCGAAACTTCCTGCTCCAATGAGATTTATATAACTAGGTTACCAAAATGCCTGGAAGTTCTTGCACTAATACACGCCATAATAAATATCCTATCTTGCAAAAGGGGACCAGAATATAGGCGCATTCCCTGGCTGCAAGGCAATTGCACATGTTTCTTAAGCAGATTAAACACAGCGGATGCATAATCTTTGTCAGCATAATACTTTGGAGCAAGCTCAGGTAGCCACAACGAATCGGTTCGGGTCACATTGCGGACATAATTGTGGTTAGTCCTCATTATATATTATGCAATCCGGCTTTGCCCGAAACAAGGGCGGGGAAGGGTGGATCTGCACTACCTGACCGGCTGCCATTGCCCTGTACAATTCATCGGGCTGCTTCAGAGCGGCACTAAGAAAGAAAGACACAGCAAGACGTCTCCTGAACTGAAGCATGTCTTCTTTACACGAGGTAACTGTCAAGTCTATTTGCCGGATGTGACCTAGTATTTGGCTGTAAATATCACGAGCACGCCTTAGGGAGAGGCTATTGATGAAATTCTCTCTGCACCATTTTGTTAATTTCCTTTCAACTTTTTTCACCTTGCTATTTGCCAACTCGCATTTCTGAATAAATTCTGCAGAGACCCTAAACACATTAACCATGGTTATGTGATCCCCGTCAAGGCTTGGAAAATGCTTACGTGCAGTCATTGCCTCTTCCATCCTTTCTCATGGGAAAAAAATAGATTCGAATGAAAGCATTGCGACAATTATTAGCATGTCATCTAGGCACTTGACATCATTAGCCGCGTGAAGCGACTTCGAATATATAGGATCCAAGGGAAGACGAGCCATTTGATGTCCAACTGGATCAGACAACTTGTATTGCTCAGTAAGTGCCCCTAATAGAAGTAGATGCTCCAAAGATTCCACAATACACATCTTCGAGGACTTCTCCATGAATTCAAATCCAACAATGTCATCAATGCCTAAAGCTTTAAGCTGTAACACAACACTTGCAAGATTGCATCTTTTGATTTCAGGAACTGTCGAATCAGTGAGTTTAGCAAACTCATTCTCGGAATATAAGGTACAGCATTTACCTGGTGCTTCACGCCCAGAACGCCCACTTTGTTGTATAGCTTGTGCCTTTGATATTGGGACAAGTGTTATCGATTCCATCCCCGTCACAGGGTTATAAGAGCGAGCTTTGACCAGACCAGGATCTACAACATATTTGATGGCAGGTATCGTAACCGATGTTTCTGGGATATTTGTCGCTAACATGACCTTGCGCAATCCAGGTGGGGTAGGCTTGAAAGCTTCCATTTGAAGTTCAGATGGAAGTGACGAATACATGGGAATGACCACAACATTTTGTTTCTCCGGCAGTAATTGGCACTTTTGCTCCTTCACGAGCCTTTCCGCAGATTCGATCTCTTCCTGCCCCGTCAAGAAAACAAGAATGTCTCCCGCATTCTCTTCTTTATGAATCTGAAAGATGGTAATGAGAGCAGCACTTGGGTAGTCCAGCTCTGGGTGATACATGTAGAGTACATCAACGGGGTGTTGTCACCCTTGGACGTAAACAGCTTGAGCGCCACCGAAATATTCGGAGAACCGTCTAGCATCCAAGCTAGCTGACATCACGATCAATTTCAAAGGAGGAACTTTATATCCATTACACAGCTTGAAAGCACTTTGGCATTGATTATCACCTCCAACATCGTCTAATTTTGACTTCCTTGCACGCTGTATGCTCTCAACAGCCCGGGCAACACATCCGTGTGGATGGCTCTCTCAATGAACCTCATAGACAACGATAATGCAATATTTAGACAGGAAAGGATCCAACAAAGCCTCCCTCACTGCAAACCATCGGTCATGTACTTAATTCTGGTCGAGCTAGAAGTTGCATCATCAAATCCGATGGAATAACCTACATTTTGCCCCAATTCAACCCCACATTCTTCAGCCACGCGCTTTGTGACCGTCACCGCCGCAATGCGTCGGAGTTGCGTGAACCCGATGGCGATAAGCATTGGATGGTCTTCCCGCTTCCGGTTTCGCCGACGATTATGATTACGTCTTGTCTCCGGACCTCTTCTACTAAACCTCGACGACGGCTATAAGGATCGGCTCTGCTCCGCGATGGTTTGCTTTCTGGAAAGCGAGACCTTGAACGTGTCCTCCTTATCGTCATGGATGGCAGAACGACAGAATCCACGAGCCAACAGAGAACAATAAACTAACGACGAAAAGAACGTCCTGGGAATTCACACATGGAAGGATCGCTGATTAGATACCCGAGAGAGCGACGACGGAACCGGCAGCGGGGAGGTGTGCGGACGCGGTGGTACCGGAGAGAATGGAACCGGAACCCCGGCTTGCAGAGTAAAGAGAAGAAACCAGCCGCCTCATTGTAGCGCTTCCCGCCTCTCTCGCTCGCCGGTTCGCGTTCGGGACCACGAGGGCGGGGACGGCATCGAGCTTGGGCCGGGCGAGCCGAGGGACGGCTCGCACTGTGTGTGGGTGCGGGTGGGGGGAAGAGGGGGCTGGGAGAGTGGGCGAGCCGGAAATAGTAATTTTTTAAGGTTTTAAAAATCGGAGCGAACATTGAACCGGTTAGTCTTCGGTTTGGTCCAATCGGGTCGGATCGTTGATCCAAACCGGTCGGACCGGTGATGTCAGTATGACGGCATCATTCATATCAACTCGGAAAAAATCAGACTGGGCTTAATTTACTGGTTTAACCGGTCGAACTGGTTTTTTGAACCGATAAAATCGGATAGATATATGTAAATATGTATTTATATATCAATGAAATAATCATTTAAAATATCAAATCTTTCAACACAAAACATGACTGTCTATTTCGAATAAAACTTTACAAAAGATAGTCACATTTTCTATCATTATATATGAATATAATATTGTAATAATTTATTTATAGTTGCTTTTAGAAAATTACCCCAAGAAAGTAGTGGCACAAGTTATATTCCAAAAAAGAGAGGGACGTAACTGAAATTGTAGAATTTAAAAAGGGTACAAGTGATAAAAACCATATTATTTCATTATTTAAACCTTTATTTTTAAAAAATATACTAAACCATCAAATCCGGGTCAACCCGGTCCAACCGCCTGGGTCAACCCGGTCTGACCACCGATTTGACCCGGTTTTTTATTTTTTTTTAAATTAATTACCTAAAACCAGCCAAACCGACCGGGTCGGGGCCGGTTCCCGGTCCGACCGGCCGGTCCGGTCTGATTTTTTAAACCCTACTTTTTTTTAACAATAATAAGTAGGGGTGTAAATGGGATTGAATCGGATTTTAACTTAATCTGTCTTAAATCCAGTGTTAACGGATTTTTATTTTCGAATTCAATTCAATCTATTAAATATTTCAATCTAATCCGATTCAGTCCAAAAGAATACGGATTGGATCAGATTTTTATACTATCATTTTCCCGTTCAATAATCTACCTTCTCATTTTTTATTTTATAGCTCACTAGCTTTCGATATTTGAATAATATCTTAAAAATCGATAAGATGAATAGATGTAAAAAAGAAAAAAACCTAATCAAACGAAGTTGAAGGAGTTCATTAGTCCATTATAAAATTTTAAAGACAACACAATCAAATTAAATGATTATATTAAATTTAAAATTTAAGTTTCTCCTTATAAATGATGCATTAGTTAGTTTTTTTACAGAAATGATTCATATAAGAATAATACAAGTTATCAAATAAGGATACATAGACGACATATGTAAATAAAAATGTGATCTCTGTATTCAGATATTAATGAAGTATGTGATTAACCCGACCACTTCCAAGAACACCTTTCAAAGATCTATAATATATCATTAACAGACTAATCAAATAACAACCATACTCAATTGAATATCCTACACAAAACTAACTTAAATATAGCCCACCACTTGAGAAACATACCTCTCATTTAAATTAGACTTAAAATGGCATTTATTTATAAGATTGTATGTATATTGTAGATACTATGAAAAATATGAATCAAACTCTTATATCAATCTAAAAATGAAAGAAATTGAAGTAATGCTTATTTATTCTGATATGGGTGTGGTACATTTGATCATGTAATTAATCAGGTTTCATCCCTGCAATAAGGTTTCAAGCTAGAGTAAGTAAAAGATAAGACTTAAAGGGACAAGAATAACTAACAAACATGATAGGCAACTATCCCAAAACATCAGAATAGTTGCAGCATATTGAGGACAAATGGTGTCGCATGGGAGGGGGTGATGTTGTATGAGATGGGTAGTGACATCGCGAGGGAAGGGGAGGTGGGTTTTACTCAGGGGAATAACATTGTGCAGGGAGGGCATCATTGAAATGGACTATGAAAGAACTAAGAGGAATATTGACAGTCAAGAGTGAAATGAGAGAGATGGGAGAGGAGGATTAGGAGGAGAAAATAAACATGGTTTACAATTTTACAAGTTATACTAATACTTTATTATTTTGGACATCTCACTGCAAGAAAGTGTAGAACAGACAACAGTTATTATCCGTCGCCAATGAGAGAATGACCGTCCCCTCTGCTCAGAGGGGACGGTTATGAAACCGTCTCCATAGCCTGCGTCCCATTTATCATAAGCGACGGTAGTTGACACTGTCCCCTATAGTCATACATAGGGGACGGTCATGACCGTCCCTTAAAGTCAAGTAGAGGGGACGGTCATGACCGTCCCTTAAAGTCAATTATCGGGGACGGTCATGACCGTCCCTTAAAGTCATTTAGGGGGGGACGGTCAGGACCGTCCCAAAAGGTTACGTAGTGGAGACGGTCATGACCGTCTCGTACGATAACGAAGGGACGGTCACGATGATCGTCCCCTCTGTTCATCTGCTAACAAAAAAATTCATTACCCCCGATTTGCTCTTCATTTTACCCTGCAAAGAATGTCACTATAATTGAGTACCTGATACAATAATTGCTTCTTCGTAATAAATATTATGATCAACACAGAAAATAACATTCATTCCACATTCATAACTAGACGAAGTGTTAGAAATGACGAATAAGCTACAAGATTCAAATAAAAGTACTCAATCATAATGTATTCAAACAAAGTAACCTACTTTGCAAAGTAATTGTCCAAAATAATTATACAATATACTACACTATATCCTACCAAGTAACCAAACTATCTATATGTCATCCTAATCGTCGTCCTCATCGTCGTCGTCGTCCTCATCATCAGCATTATCATCGTCTTCTTCTTCTTCTCCGTCATCGTCGTCACCTAGCCTCGCAACGGTATTATCCACTTGTGTTGGGTGGCTAGTCGACGTTCCACCTTGATGTGCCTGCATGAATGCATTAAAAATCACCATTTGCTGTCGCAAATCCTGATATTCATGCTAGACACGTGGCTCTCTAATTCCCTCTCCCTTTGTGTCTTCTGAGAGGAAGATGACGAGCCGCTCCCTACTCCATACCAATTCTGTATGGTGGCACCACGACCAGCACAACGGACTCATCCTTGATGCTCCGGACCGGTCGCCTGGAGGAAGGCCGCATCAGGAGTAAGAGGCGGTTGACTCATTCCAGTGATGTCTAGAGAGCCCGTGGTAGTGAGTTTGACCATCTCCTCCTAAAAATTTATTTAAGTAAGTTCAGAATTCATTTAAATTGTAAAAAAGATGCAAAAATGTTATGAATAGCTTACATGAATTGGACCATAGGCAAGATCTACCCAATGAACTTCCCCGCCCACATCGCGACTCTTAGATCTCTCAAAGACTTCCATTCGGTTGGGCATACGATTGTTCTCCACTGTTTAATGTGAAAAGATCACTAAAACTTACGATACCATTTTAATATATAATGGATAGAATTTAAACATAATTCATAAAGTAGATTACTTACAAAGTCATCCTTCAGTTGATTTCTATTTCTTCTCCACATTCTATGGGTAGACTTGAAACCTTTTCTCCGATTTTCGGCATTTCTCCTTGAGATGCCCTATACAAAGATAATAATTTTAATAATAGAATCCCAAATAATACATATATAACACGCATATATATATATGTGTGTGTCACATACCTCATGTTCTTTTCCAATCCAAATATAAACCAACGCCCTCCATTGTTCAGCGGGTACATTTGGAGGACAATTTGCCAAAAGAGTCTCCAATGGAAGCTCGGGTCGAAGTACTTAAAAAATTTAAAGAAAATTACTTCATACTTAAATGATGAAAAATCAAATTATTGTACTCACTCGGGCCTTCAGACGACCTCGATATTTACGCAACAATTCGCTCCATGTCCTAAAATCAGAGAATCGGTGGCCGGATCACGATCCCATGAAAAACTAGACTGCAAAGAAAAGGAAGCAAACGAAATTAAGTTTATACACCGAACAACAACTTTACTTTGTTATTATTTTAAATACATCCAAATCATGAAGAATGGCATCTTTTATTGATTGCTCCACTAAACGCCAGTCTGTAATGTGGAGAGGAACCCTGGCTCTGCACACCTGCCCCAAGTAACTTTGAAAAATAGCCGAGTTCTCCCCCACTGCATCGCCTCCAACTATCCTCACCCTGAGTGTCTCATCGGGACGCAGTCGGTCCAACACTCGACACTATGATGGGCCTCTACGTCTACCTGAGCTACTCGATCCGTCAGGATCGGAGGTCTCACTCCGTAGAAACCTTACAATAGGGACAAAGTACTAAATCCGAATTTTCTCCTCGAAAAAGCACACAGTCATTAACACAAGCATAGATTTTCTTGTATTTCAGATCTAACGATCGGAATCGTTGCTTCGCCTCTTTCCAATCCTTTAGATAATTCTGAGGATTATTCAATAACTTCCGGATTAAAGCCGGTACATCTGTCATCATTGCAGCGGTTGATTCGCTCCTTACTTTAATCTTAAACAACTCTAATAAAAACTGTAAACGCGTCATTTCCACCCCAGGAGCCAACATATCTTCCGTATCTGGCAAACTACTCGAAAACCTATCATCTATCAGGTCTTCTTAAGTAATCTATTAATTCAAATAACTCGTGATCAACATTATTCAAGGATTGTGTAGTGACTCCTACATCTACACCCATATACTCATCCATTCGCAAATGATCTATAACCTCTCCATGTTCAGTCCAAATGGAGTAATGTAACCAAAGTCTGTTAAGTATAAGATGGTTATAGACTTCCTCTCTAACATTACATTTAATATTCTTGCATCTCATACATGGACAGTAAATCTTAAGACCACCAAATTTCTTATTAACTCTTTCTATTTGAAATGTCCAGTCCAAGAACGTGATCACTCCTCTCTTATATCGATGAAAATCATCGTATCTCTTATCCATCTATGTTTTATCTATTTCACTGCACAATCAGAATAAAATTCACCATGATGTTTTAGTTATATGGGACAAGTTAAACGTTGGGCAAACGAGTTATATGAAGACAACATGTTATATGAGAGACAAGTTAAACGTGGGACAAGATATATGGAAAAGGTCAAACACAACAAGTTATATAGAAAAATTATACACAACAAACAATGCTTCATATGGTCTCAAGTTAATCAAGGGACAAAATGTAAAAAAATGAAGAGTAATAAAAATGCCATACATCTTTTCTATCTTATCTTATAGAAATGGGGAAAAACATCCATACATAGTTCATCGAGCAAAATGAAGAACAATAAACACAAAGGGGTGTTGATAAATACCAGAAACTAAGATGGAGGAGGCCGGCAAGCACGAGGGGCTCTGAGATGGCAACGGGCGGCAGCGGGCGGCGGGCTTGAGGAGGAGCTTGAAATGGGAAAGAACGCAGGACAAAGGGGTTTTTTCGATCTGACCATAAAATGACCGTCCCCTTTGGTGAGAATCGACGACGGTCCACTAAAACGGTCCCCTTTGGCTGCTATAGGGGACGGTCATTAGTGATCGTCCCCTCTGGTTGACCACTTAGGTCCCTGGGCCGAAGGCGATGCCAACAGAAGCGCAATGGGGATGGTCAAAACCGTCCACAAAGCCCCCCCCCTGTTGGGTGAAAATGGACCAGTGGCTTGGTCATGGCAGAGGTGACGGTCACTAGCGACTGTCCCCTCTGGTCGACTACTTAGGTCCCTAGATCAGAGGCGACGCCAACATAAGCATAATGGGGACGGTCAGAACTGTCCCCAAAGCCCCCCCCCCTCCTCGTTGGGTGAAAATGGACCAGTGGCTTGGTCATGGCAGAGGGGACGGTCACTAACGACCATCCCCTCTGGTCGACCACTTAGGTCCCTGGGCCGGAGGCGACGGTCAGAACTGTCCCCAAAGCCCCCCCCCCCCCCGCTCCCCCGGGTGAAAATGGACCAGTGGCTTGGTCATGGCAGAGGGGACGGTCACGAGCGACCGTCTCCTCTGGTCCACCACTTAGGTCCTTGGAACATAGGCGACGCCAACTAAAGCGCAATGAGGACGGTCAGAACCGTTCCAAAAGCCCCCCCCCCCCGTTGGGTGAAAACGGACCAGTGGCTTGGTCATGGCAGAGGGGACGGTCACTAGCAACGTCCCCGTGGTTCACCACTTAGGTACCTGGATCAGAGGCGACGCCAACAGAAGCGCAATGGGGACGGTCAAAACCGTCCTCAAAGCCCCCCCCCCCCTCGTTGGGTGAAAATGGACCAGTGGCTTGGTCATGGCAGATGGGACGGTCATTCATGTCCGTCCCTATTATGTTATTATGGGGACGGTTGTCGCTTGACCGTCCCCAAAAATTGTCAATAGGGACGGTCATACGGGAACCGTCGCTAGTTGTCATCCCGAAAGGTATACATTCTTGTAGTGTCTAACATTTGGCTTTTAAGAGAGAAGAAAGGGTAGCAGGAGGACTTGTATTTAAAATTAATACGAGAAGAATGAGATGAATGCCATTGATTATAGTCATAGAGGAATTCAAAATAGGTGCACATGGATAATATATGTATGTGTGTAAGTTTGTATGTTTGTATATATGTATGTATATGTGTGTGTGTATATGTATATATGTGTCATAGCACATTATCAGATTAGATCGGATTTAGAAAAAATCTGATCCAATCCATAATTGATCGGATTTGAAAATTTCCAATCCGATCCATTAGAATGATAAAACCAAACCAATCCAATAGGGGTTGCATCGAATTATGGATTTTATCCTATCCATGTGCACCCCTAATAATAAGGTTGGTTAAACAAGCATAATGGAATTATGGATGGATGGTCTTTGTCGTATCCCAATCTGATCATAGTCCAATGAAATAATCAAAGGACAAAGATAGATGAAAAATAAATAGATAATTTTATATATTTTTTCATTCATGTATTTATGGATATTAAAAAATTAGTATCATGCGAGAGTTTAACCTACGTAAAGATCATCAGATGTATATATAAACTTCAATGAGACTTGGTCCTTCCTGAATTTGGGAAAGTCACACAATTTTTGCAAAAAGCACGAGAACTTTAGTAAAATAAGTTAATAGTTTGTATTATAATATATAATTTAGTATTTATATTTATTTAAAAAATACAACGTGCAATTATAATAAAGGACGATGTCCCATCTGAAGGTGCCATATACATATTTATATATAGGGAATATGGAGTATGCACCAAGGTGCATATAAGCTTACATGCACCGAAAGCCACAAATGTCAATTCTTTTATTTTATTTTTTTAAATGAATTCTTGGAGGATTTAGATCGCCATATATGATTATATTATCATTCTAAATTCAACATAATTTGAGAATTATATCCCATTCATCAAGACCATCAAATTTTAACGATTTGGAATTGATGAAATGGACCCTTTGTAGATGGACATGTTAAGAATACTTGTTTTACATGAAATTTGAAACAGATATTCCACTTATCATTATAAGTAAATCCCCTAAGGGTTCATTTCAGAAAATTAAAAAATTAGATGTTTGTGCATGTACCTTGGTGTATAATCCATATTCCCATATATATATATATATATAATAGTGCTTTAGTTTTTTTATGTTTGAAAAGGGTTACAATAAAATGACAACTTCGATAATATCATAGCAAATAAAAAAGGAATTTGATATCGTGATTTTCGGTGTACTAAAAAGGTGATTTTTTCGAGTGTTGTTGTGCATACTCGAAAATCGACATATTTCAGATAAATTTTCTATACCTACAAGTTATTAGATATCAAAAAATATACAAGATAAGTAGATGATTGATCCACAGGGGCTCAGATATTTTTAAATGATTTTTTATTCTATTTACAAAAGCATTTTTTCACTTTATTGACTCAAATCAAATCCTATTTTTATTTGTATTTTTTGAATCTTAAAATGTGTTGAAACCCTTGACACTAGGTTCTAGACACCATATGGATTGCTTAGGAATTTCTAAGAATTTTTCGAATTTTTCTGCTATGTTTGGTGATTTTTGGATTGCTATGAGCTGAATGAAATTTTTAGGAAACTTCAGGAGTTTGAATGTAAATAATATTTAAACTAAGAACATAATTGCAATTACTTAATGTATCTGATAGAAACAAAAAATTGATAATTAAAAAGTCTTTAATGGATAAATTATAGAGAATAGAATAAAATTAAAGAAATTTACAGTGTAGTCCTTGGAGGACTGAAATGTAATTAAAAAGAAATTTAATAAAAAAATTACAAATATCAAAGAATATATAATATAACTTTGGAAAATTGTAGAGAATATCAAATATTTGCTAAAGTTACTGAATGGTCCAAAATGCTAAAAAAATTAAAGAAATTTATGAAGGGGGTCCATGAATCCCTTCTTCTTCCTTGAGTTGTGGGCGGCTACAGAGGTTTTCACGGCAGAGGTTGTGGTGAAGAGCATGAGGTGTGACGGGAGACGGCTCGCGATGGAGGTGGCAACGGGAGGAGGCCGAGGGTGGATGTGGCAGCGACGGTGACGAGTGAAGGAGGGGGAGGCGGAAGCTCCCCTTATTGGGTTCCTCTCGTTGGCCGCCCCCTCCCCTAGTTGTAGTTGGCAAGGGAGAGGAGGAGGCACGATGGCTGTGTGAGGGAGGAGGAGTGGCAGTTGGCGTGCGGAATAGGAGGCACCACTACCAAGGCGGCGTTGGAGAGGAAGGGGTAATGCCCCCTTGTGCGTAGGTGAGGGAGAAGAAGGGATGACATCAGCATTAGCGTCATCCCAAATTTATTTTTTAAAATTTTAAAACGCTGACATCAGTTGATTTAATTTCGAATAAACCACACCTTAAACATTAGTTCAACTTAGTTTGTTTGTACAAGGGATTGTTTCGTTCTCTAGAAAGGAAACAGAGTGACTCTGAATCACATGCTAAGTAAATTTCAGTGATCCAAGTTCAGAAACCACTTATTTTCTATTAGTTTGGGTCTATCAGCAAACTTACCTTATACATATATCTGAAAGTTATATTTTATACATGTACACTCTTGATACCCAATGCCAAAAATTCCTATCAAAAAGGTACACATGCTTTTTTATATAAGCAAATTTTAGTGATCCAAGTTCAGGAACCATTTATTTTCTATTAGTTTGGATCTATCAACAAACTTGCCTTGTACATGTATCTGAAAGTTATATTTTATACATGTACAA
>JAZKJV010011676.1:0-58245 GCA_037367405.1 Ottelia alismoides | reverse complement strand
TTGCTCGGTACCGAGCGCGACGACCGACGTGGTGATCTTCGCCGCGACCATCGCGGCCGCGACGTCAAAGGAGGTGCCGAGGCCGCGGGCCCCATCGCCCATTTCACCGGCGGCCTTTTCCTCCGCGTCGGCTGCATCGGAGAAGAGGATGATGTGCTTGATACGCGCAGGCACGTCGCGGAGCTGCTGAAAGGCATCCACCAGCGACGTGTAGATATAGATGCCGCCGCCGCCGGCCGTGATGCTGAGGATCTTGGCTTCGAGGCCCGCCCGGGACGAGAGCTGCGCCATCGGCACCACGACATGCGGCCGGGTATCGACGGCGGTGACGCCGAAGTAATCGCGCGGCTGCAGCACATTCATGGCGAAGACCGCGCCCTGGTCGGCGAGCGACATCTTCGTCACGCCACCGACCTGGGCGGTCATCGAGCCCGAGCGATCGAGCACCACGAGCAGGGCGACGCTCGGCGTATCGAGGCGATCCTCGTGCTCCATGCGGACCGGGAGCATCTGCTCGATCGGCGTGCGGTAGTAGCCGCCGACGCCGTAGCTATTCTCGCCGCCGATGAGGGCAAAGCCGCCGCCGAAATCCTGCACCCAGCGGCGGTAGAGTTCCATCTGCTCACGGCCGAGCCCGAGCGCGGAGACATCGCTGAGCAGAAAGAGATCGTATTGCTGGAGATCCTCCAGGGTGCGCGGGGTGCCACTGGCCGGGCGGGTATCGACGAGGATTTTTTCCCGCCGCAGCGCCTCGGCGAGCGGCCGGGTCCTCGACTCGTCGGAATCGACGACGAGCACGCGCGGCTGGCCCTTGAGGCTGGCCGTGGCGACGCCGCGATTGTTTTCCAGTGCGGTGTCTTCCGCGGGGATGACCTCCAGCTCGTAGGAGATGAAGTTGCCCTCGGCGCGCAGGTTTTCGGCGAGGAATTCATTGCCGCCTTTTTTCAGCGCGACGTCACGCGTCTCGAGCAGGAACTGGTTCTGGTAAAGCTTCACCTTGGCGGTGGTCTCGACGTTTGCGCGAAGCTGCGCGCGCAGGTCAAAGCTCTCGCCCTGTTTCAGGCGGCGTGGGATCTCCACCCGTTCGACGAGCACCTCCGGCGCGGAGGTGTTCTGCAAGGGCACGGTGAAAAGCTCGATGCCGCTGGAGGCGAGCCGCGACGCCGTCTCCGCGGCCTGTCCCGTCGTGTCATTCCCATCCGTGAGGAGGACGAGACGCCGCGTCTGTCCGGCTGGGAAAATCGCGCTGGCAAAATCCATCGCGCCTGCCAGCGAAGTGGCCTTTCGCTCCGGCAGTTTCGGCCACTCCGGGGCGAGTTGAAAAGCGGGCGCAGGCGGCTGCCACAGGGCCGTGTCCCGGGCGAAACCGAGCACGCCCACGGTGTCGGCGCGGCTGCTTTCGGCGAGGGCGCTGCTGATAAACTGGCGGGCGGCCGCTTCCGCCCCCGGCGAAATGCTCGCCGAGGCATCGACGGCGAATAACACCGCCAGCTCGCGCGAAGGCAGCAGCCAGCGCGGCGTGGCGAGTGCGCCGATGAGAAGCAGGAGAATGAGCGCGCGGAGTAATCCGCAGACCCGCCGCTGGGCGGGGGTGAGATCGGCGAGCGAGCGCCGCGAAAACAGCGGCAGCAGCACCAGCAACGCGGCGAGCGCGAGAAACCAGGGATGGGCAAACTCGATCATTCCGTCCGCCTCCGATGAAAGAGCCACCACTCGAGGGTAAAGAGGAGCAGGGCGGCGAGTGCGAGGTATTGCCAGAGCGGCCAGCCGGAGAAGCCAGCGAGCGCCAGTTGCGGCAGCATGGCTGAGCCGGCGATCGGCGCACCGCCGGCCGTGGTGCGCAGGTCGGATTCCGCTTCGCTGAAGGTGTTGACGGCCAGCCAGCTGGTTTCGTCGCGTTCGTTGAGCTGGTAGTAGCCGTTGCGCAGCGGCTGAAAGAGACCGCGGAGGAGCTCCGCGGGCGCTGCGGCTGCGGCTGGTGCGGTGGTCAGTGGTAGGCGCGCGACGGTCTGTTCGGAGTTGAGGGCAAATGTTTCGCCGGCCGGAAGCGCTGGCATCTGTGGGGCGCTGGCGCCGGCGAGCCACTGGATGGTATTCGACATCAGCAGGGGAAAGGCGACCCGGAGCGGCAGGTCGGAATCGGTGAGATCGAGGGCCAGCGCGGCGATGCGTTGCGCGCGGCGCTCGCCGGCGATCATCAAGGGGTGGTCGAAGGATTTGATCAGGGTCTCGAAACGCCAATCGCCCGCCGGGGCAGGATCGGCGAGGGCGGTGGCTCGGACGATCGTGACATTGCGCAGATTGACGAGGCGCAGGGCGGGGTGGCGGTCGTTTGTCTCCGAGACGAGCGGTTGCTCGAGCGGCACGCCTACTTCGGCAAATGGGGTCTTCTTGATAAAGAGAAAGTTCCCCTTGGCCGCGGCCAGATCGAATCCGGCGGGCAGCGCATCATCGAGGATGGTCGCGTCGAACTTCTCCGCGAGCGGCAGGGTGAAGGCGCCGGGCTCCAGCAGCTCGAAGGTGACCGACTGATCGGCAGCGAGCATCTTCTCGAGGAACCAGTTGCCCTTGGTCACGAGCAGGACCCGCCGAGGCTGCTGCGGTGGGAGGACCGCGTAGGCGACGTTATCCACGGCAAGGGCGTCGCGGGTATCGAGACGCGCCGTGAGCCAGCCGCGGGAACTGGATGTAGTCCGCGGCACGGTCGGAAAGACCTGCACCGCCGTTTCCCCTGCGCCGAGGGTCAGCGGTTTCACGTCGAGCAGCCGGCCATCGAGTGTCAGTTCGAGATTTGCGCTCGCGGCCGCGGCCCCAAAGTTGGTGACGCTGAGCAGCACCTCACTGGTCTGCGGTGAATTGAGCAGCGGCCGGGTGGCAAAGCGGGTGATCGCGAGATTGTCCTGCGTGCTGCCGACGGGGCGGACCTCGATGGAGGACTGGTCGCCGGTGGTGGCGAGCTTTTCAGCGGTCAGCACGACGATGCGGCGCGCTCCCTCGCGGGCCGCCAGGAGCTGTTCGGCCAGCGCGATGGCCGGGGCGAGTTCGCCGCTGGCGTCCGTGGGCTGGAGTGCGGCGAGCGATTCGCGCAGCTCCTTTTCATCGGTGGTAAAGGGCGTGATGACGACCGGGGCGCGATGCGCAGCGATGATCGCGAGTGGTCGGCCGGCGGCGGCGTTGCCGAGGTAGTTGGCGGCGAGTTTTTTGGCCCGGTCAAAGCGACTCTCGCTACCCTCCAGCGCCTGCATCCGGGCGCGAGCATCGATGATGAGCACCGTCGAGCTGCCCTCCCGCACCACCCGGTCGAAAACGGGCCGGGCCAGCGCGGCGAGGATCAGCGCAAAGATGAGGAGATGCAGCAGCAGCGAGAAGACGTTGCGCAGCTTTTGGAAAAAGGCGCGCCGCCGGCTCTCCTCCAGCACCTTCTGCCAAAACATCAGCGTCGAGACGGTGAGCGGCCGCCGCTTCAGCTTCAGCAGATAGAGCCCGATGATGATGGGGATGCCGAGCGCAAACCAGACGGCCCAGGGAGCGAGGAAGGTCATCGCGGAAGTCGGAAGTGGGAAAGGGGAGCGCGGGAGCAGGCGCACTGCAGCCAGACCGGGGCACGACGGGCGGCTGGCTTCGGCGCAGTCCTTTCGGGGCTTTCGTGGGTGGCGATGTCGACGGACGAAGTCGCCGCGGGAGAGGCAGAGAAGCCGTTCATTTTACGATGCGGCCATCGCGCAGCACGCGGAGCACGAGGTCCTCGAAAGGGACATCGGTGAGTGCCTGGGCGTAGCCGATGCCGCGTTGCAGGCAGAAGTCATTGAGGCCGCCGAGGAAGCGCTGCACTTCGGCGCGATACTGGCGGAGGAGCGCTTCGTTGGCTGTGACTTCGTAGGCCTCGCCGCTCTCGGCTTCCAGCAGGCGCAGATCGCCGGTGTGGGCGGGGTTCAGTTCGCTGGGATCGAGGACCTGGATGAGGTGCAGGTCAAAGTTGTTGTAGCGCAGCATGCCGAGCGCTTCCTCGTAGCCCGCCGGATCAAAGAAGTCGCTGATCACAAAGACCAGCCCGCGCCGCTTCATCCGCGTGGCAAAGGTCCGCAGGCTTGGGAGCAGCGAGGTGCTGCCTCCGGCCTCGGGCGGCGCGCGGCGCAGGAACTCGAGCACTTTGTGAAACTGACTCTTGCCCCGCGAGAGGCCCATGTCGCCGATCAGGCTGGCGCCGAAGTAGTGGATGTTGATGCGGTCGAGATTCGCCAGGCCGATGTAGGCGAGCGAAGCGGCGATGCGGCGGGCCTGATCGAACTTGCTGGCGTGCGGTGCCGGCTCCGGCTGCCAGCGCATGGAGCCGCTCGCGTCGACGAGGAAGTAGATGTGCAGATCCTGCTCCTGCTCAAAGAGCTTGATGAACAGGCGATCGAGGCGGCCGTAGATGTTCCAGTCGATCGAGCGCAGGTCGTCGCCGGCGGTGTAGTTGCGGTAATCGGCAAACTCCAGGCTGGAGCCGGTCTGGCGGCTCTTGCGTTCGGCGCGATGCTCGCCGCGGAAGAGCTTTTTCGACAGCAGGTAGAGCTGCTCGAGCTTCGAGAGGAAGGCGGAATCGAAGAGCAGGGGGGCAGCAGCGGTTTCCAAGGCGCGCGCAGTGTCGGCGGTTTTGTGGCGGGTGGCAATGGCGGCGTGGAGTCGCGGCCCGGGATTTCTCGCGGGGAAAAAGAGCGGCGCCTCGGGATCGGGCGCGCCTCGCCGCGCCGCCGCGCTCAGGCGTCCGGCGGACGGCGCGTGTGGGCGACGGCGTGGTGATGCTTCGCGGCGAGCTCCTCGGCGTGCGAAACTGTCATGCCGAGATCGCGGACGAGGCCATCGACGAGCGCGTAGACCCAGCCATGCACACTCAGCTCCTGGCCGCGCGCCCATGCTTCCTGCACCACGGTAGTCTGGGCCACGTTGACGACCTGTTCGATGACGTTGAGCTCGGTCAGCCGGTCGGCGCGATGTTCCTCCGCGATGTGCTCGAGCAGCTCGGCGTGCTTTAGCCGCACGTCCTGGATGTGCCGCAGCCAGTTGTCCACCAGCCCGACGCGTCGATTGAGCAGCGCCGCACGCACGCCGGCACAGCCATAGTGGCCGACCACGAGGATGTGCCGCACCTTGATCACATCCACGGCAAACTGCATGACGGACAGGCAATTCAGGTCGGTGTGCACGACCACGTTGGCGATGTTGCGGTGGACAAAGACCTCGCCGGGCAGCAGGCCGGTGATCTGGTTGGCCGGGACGCGGCTGTCGGAGCAGCCGATCCAGAGATACTCGGGGCTCTGCTGCTTCGCCAGCGTGGTGAAAAAGTCGGGCTGGCGCGCCTTGATCTCCGCAGCCCAGGCGCGGTTGTTGGCGAGGAGATGACTCAGGTCAGGCATCGGGCGGCGAGTTAAAGCACGGCTGGCGGACCGTGGGAAAACATTCTGCAGAATTCGGTTGTCGGCCCCGGCACCGCTGCTAAATCGGCGCGGCTCATGTCGCTGCTCGACGCTATCGCTGCGAATCTTCTCTCGCCTCCGGTGCTCTTTTTTCGTGCTGGGGGTGCTGGCTGCCGTCTTCAAGACCGACCTCAAGCTCCCGGAGGCGCTGTATGTCACGCTCACGGTGTATCTCCTCGTCGCGATCGGCTTCAAAGGCGGCGTCGCCATTGCCGCGGCCGGGCTGGCCAAAGTGTGGCTCCCCTCGCTCGCGGCGCTGGCTCTCGGTGCGGCGATTCCCGCCTGGTGTTTCCCCCTCCTGCGGCTCGGCGGGCTGAGCCGCATCGACGCGGCGGCCGTCGCTGCGCACTACGGGTCCGTCAGCGCGGTGACCTTCATCGCTGCGACGAACTACCTGAAGCAAACCAGCCAGCCCTACGAAGACTACGCGGCCGCTTTCCTCGCCGTGATGGAGTCGCCCGCGATCATCCTCGGGGTGCTGATCGGCAAGCTCGCCCTGCGCAGCGAGCAGCCGGCGGGCAGCGAGACACTCTCCATCGGCGCGACGATGCGCGACGCGCTGCACGAGGCGGTCTTCGGCCGCAGTGTCTTCCTGCTGTTGGGGGCGCTGGTCGCGGGCTTCCTCAGCGGGCAGCGCGGCTACGAGGCCACGGCGGGCTTTTTCGTCACCCCGTTTCAGGGGGTGCTGACCATCTTCCTCCTGGAGATGGGCACCGTGGCCGGCCGCCGGCTGGGTGACCTGCGCAAGACGGGAGCCTTTCTGGTCGGCTTCGGGCTGCTCATGCCGCTCCTGCACGGCTTCATCGGCGCGGGGCTGGGCCACTTCGTCGGGCTGACGGTGGGCGGCTCGGCGCTGATGGGCGCGCTGGCCGCCAGCGCCAGCTACATCGCGGCCCCGGCGGCGATGCGCCTGTCTTTGCCCGAAGCCAATCCCACGCTCTATCTCACGGCGGCACTGGCCATCACGTTCCCGTTTAATGTCACCGTCGGCATCCCCCTCTACTTTGAGATGGCCCGTTGGTGGATTACCTTCGCGCCATGAAACTCCATCCGATGAAAGCCGTGACCGTGATCACCGAGGCCCACGCGCGGGGGCCGCTCCTCCGGTTGCTGCGCGACATCGGAGCCCACGGCTACACGCTGACCCATGTGGAAGGCGAAGGCGCCGGTGGAGAGCGCCTCGCCGATCTGCCGGAGTCGGCGAACATCAAGGTCAAGGTCCTCCTCCCGCCGGACGGTGCCGAGCGCCTCATGGAGCGGGTGGTCAATGAGTTCTTTCCCCGCTTCTCCACCATCGCCTACGAGACCGATGTGCGGGTGCTGCGCCCGGAGAAGTTCTGACCCCCGCCGCCAGGCCTGAGCCGCGCTGCCAGGGCGGCGCGCCGCGGCGGCTCCTCCCTCGCCCGGCCCTCTGCACTCGCCTCTTTCGCTCGCGGGCGGCGTCGGCTATCTTCCGCGCCCTTTTCCCCGCATGCCCAAAGTCTTCCTCAAAACCTACGGGTGCCAGATGAATGAGCGCGACTCCGAGCAGGTCGCGCGCATGCTCGTCGAGCGCGGTTACGAAATGACTCCCGAGGAGCGCGAGGCCGACGTCGTGCTGCTCAATACCTGCTCAGTGCGCGACATGGCCGAGCAAAAGGCCCTCGGCAAGATGGGCCTCCTCGGGCGCCTCCGAGCCAGCAAGCCGGAGATGGTCTTCGGCTTCCTCGGCTGCATGGCCCAGTCCCGCGGCCAGGAGCTCGTCCAGGGCATCGGCCATGTCGACCTCGTCGTCGGCACGCAGAAGTTTCACAAAGTCGCCGAGTACGTCGACACCATCGTCCAGCGCAAACGCGCCCTCCGCGAGCAGCTCATGGACGACGAGCGCTTTTCGATCGTGGATGTGGAGGAGGAGGCCGGTTCGCAGGAGACCATCCGCGAGCACGCCCTCAAGCCGCGCCAGGCCACCGCCTTTGTCTCCATCATGCAGGGCTGCAATATGCACTGCACCTTTTGCATCGTCCCGAGCACGCGGGGCGCCGAGCGGTCCCGCCGCATCGAGGAAATCGTCCGCGAGACCGAAGAGCTCGTCGCCCGCGGGGTCAAGGAGGTCACCCTCCTCGGCCAGATCGTGAATCTCTACGGCCGCCACGAGTTTGAAAAACGCGACGGCAAGTCGCCCTTTGTCCAGCTCCTCGAAGCCGTCCACGCCGTCCCCGGCCTCGAGCGCGTCCGCTTCACCTCGCCGCACCCCATCGGCTTCCCGCGAAGACCTCGTCCACGCCTTTGCCGCGCTGCCCCGCCTCATGCCCCACGTCCACCTCCCCATGCAGAGCGGGAGCGACCGCATCCTCAAGGCGATGCACCGCGCCTACACCGCCGAGAAATACTTCACCCTCACCGAAAAGCTGCGCGCCGCCCGTCCCGACATCGCACTCACCACCGATATCATCGTCGGCTTCCCCGGTGAAACCGACGCCGACTACGCGGCCACGCGCCACCTCGTCCAGCGCGTCGGCTTCGACAATGCCTTCATCTTCCGCTACTCCCCCCGGCGCGACACCCCGGCCGCCACCATGGGCGAGCAGGTGCCCGAGCCCATCAAAGAGGAGCGCAACCAGGACCTCCTCCGCGTCGTCGACCACCTCGCCAGGCAAAAAGGCGAAGCCCTCGTCGGCCACCGCGTCCCCATCCTCTGCGAAGGCCCCAGCAAGACCAACGAAAACCGCCTCATGGGCCGCAGCCCGGGGAATAAGATCGTCATCTTCGAAGGAGACGACCGCCACATCGGCCAGGTCTTCGACGTCCGCATCACCCGCTCCTCCGGCTTCAGCCTCTACGGCGATCCCGCCGTCCTCTGATCCTGCGGCGCCTCCCGCTCCGCGTGGAAGCCACCCTGATCTTCATAGCCATAAGGCGCCTGCCGCATCGCATAGACGATGACCGCCAGGCCGAGGACATGCACCGCACCGAGGAGGAGGAAGAAGGGGACCATCTCCGGGAGAATCGTCCCTGCCCGGTCGTCTGGACGCACCCATTTCCTCGGGCAGCCACCCCTCGGGGCCACGCCCCCGCACCCGGCGAGCCGTGCCCCGGCTCCCGGCGCGCCCCATCCCCGGCGCCCCATCCCGGCACCCCATCATCCCGGCCCGCGGCACCCAGCCGGCGCGCTTCCTCCCCGGCCGCCTCGCACGAGGCGCAAAGGACCCGTTTTTTCCGCGATGGGCTTTGACAGTGCGCAAAGGGCTCCGTTACTTACCACCCGCTGCGGTGCCGGGTGGTTCTAACTCGCTCGCCCCGTTTTCTTAGCATCGTAAACCCACTCCTCCCTCCTTGGCCCAGAACGAAGACTACATCCTCGACATCCTGGTCGAGACCAGCCTCATCACCAAGGCGCAACTCACCCGCGCCAAGACCGAGCGCAAGGGCGACGCCACCGTCGTAGAGACCCTCATCGACCAAGGCATAGTCACCGATGAAGACGTCAGCCGCGCCCTCGCCACCCATGCGGCGATGGATTTCGTCGACCTCAGCCAGATCACCGTCGCCGAAGACGTCATCCAGCTCGTCTCCAAAGACCTCGCCAAGCGCTTCAAAGTCGTCCCCCTCGCCGAATCCGAGACCGGCCTCATGATCGCCGTGGGCGATCCGCTGAATTTCGACACCTTCGACTCGCTCCATCACCTCCTGCATCGCGACCTCGAGTTCGTCTGCGCCACCCCCGCCGCCATCGAGACCGCCTATCGCAAATACTACGGCAGCGCGGAGGAACTCATCGCCGGCATGGATAGCGATGTGGACATCCAGATCGCCGGCGGCGACACCTCCGCCGCCGAGGGCGAAGTGGGCGACGCCCCCATCATCAAGATGGTCTCCATGATGCTCATCGAGGCCTACAACATGCGCGCCTCCGACATCCACCTCGAGCCCCTGGAAAAGCGCTTCCGCGTCCGCTTCCGCATCGACGGCGTGCTCCACGAGATGACCAACCCGCCGAAAAAGCTCCAGTCGGCCATCGTCTCCCGCCTCAAGATCATGTCCGGCTCCATGTCCATCGCCGAAAAGCGCCTCCCCCAGGACGGCCGCATCCAGGTCAAGATGGGCAAAAAGCAAGTCGACCTGCGCGTCTCCACCGTCCCCACCAACCACGGCGAATCCGTGGTCATGCGAATCCTCGACAAGTCCTCCCTCAGCCTCGGCCTCCCGCAGCTCGGCTTCCTCTCCGATGACCAGGAGACCATGGAAGGCCTGCTCAAGCTCCCCGATGGCATCCTCCTCGTCACCGGCCCCACCGGGTCCGGCAAGACCACCACCCTCTACGGCTGCCTGAACTACATCAACAAGCCGGACAAAAAAGCTCATCACCGTCGAAGACCCCGTCGAATACCAGATGGCCGGCATCAACCAGGTCCAGGTCAACACCGAGATCGGCATGAGCTTCCCCGCCGCCCTGCGCTCCATCCTCCGGCAGGCGCCCAATATCATCATGATCGGCGAGATCCGTGATGCCGAGACCGCCAACATCGCCATCAACGCCGCCCTCACCGGCCACCTCGTCTTTTCCACCCTCCACACCAACGACGCCCCCAGCGCCGTCGCCCGTCTCGTCGACATCGGCGTCCAGCCCTTCCTCGTCAGCTCCGCCGTCCGCTCCATCATGGCCCAGCGCCTCGTCCGCCGCCTCTGCGACAAGTGCAAGCAACCCGTCGAACTCACCGACGCCGAGATGGAGAGCCTCGGCCTCGACTACTCCCAGATCGGCTCCGCCCAGATCATGGGCCCCGTCGGTTGCGACGCCTGCAAGCACCGCGGCTACCGCGGCCGCATGGGCATCTTCGAGATCTTCACCATCGACGACGACGTCCGCCACATGGTGAACCAGAAAGCCTCCACCGTAGAACTGCGCAAACGGGCCCGGGAAATGGGCATGCGCACCCTCCGCGAAGACGGCGTCCGCAAAGTCCTCGCCGGCCTCACCACCGCCGAGGAGGTCATCTCGACCACCATGGGCGACACCGCCTAGAGCGCGGCAGCCACCTCGCTGCGCCGCTCCCAGAGCGGCGCGGCAGCCACCGGAGCAGACGCCGCTCGGCGCGCCGCACACCCGCCTCACCGCCCACTCAGGCGCAGTCTGCCGGATTTTCTTTTTTGCGCCGCTGCCCGGCACCCCGTGAGGCAGCACACCGCGGCGCGACCACGCCCCCTCTCCACCCGCGAGGCATCGCGCCCGCCCGCCGCTCCGCCGCCCCGCCGCTCCGCACCTCAGCCGCCCGACATCGCCCCCACGACGAGCAGCGGCTCCTCGCCCCGCTGCACCGCCGGCGGCAGCACCGTCGTCTCCGGCGGCTCATGCGAGAGATCCTCCCGGCACGCGTAAAAGCGCACAAACGGCCGCCGCCGCCCCGTCCCATGCTCGCGGATCGTCCCGCGCAGCGCCGGGTAGCTCCCCTCCAGCGCCGCCAGCACCTCGGCCAGCGTCGCCGCCTCACCCGCGGCCACCGCCACCTCCGCCTCGCCCAGCCCCGCCAGCGTGCGCAGATGGTAGGGCAGCACCACCCGGATCACGGCAGCGTCTGCACCTCCACCGAGCACACCGGCGGCAGATCGCGCACGATCGCCCGCCACGAATCACCACCGTCCGGCGAGCAGTAGACCTGCCCGCCCGTCGTCCCAAAGTAGACCCCGCACTCCTCCAGCCCATCCACCGCCATCGCATCACGCAGCACATTCACATAGCAGTTTTCCTGCGGCAGCCCGCGCGTCAGCGGCTCCCACTCCTGCCCGCCCGTCCGGCTCCGGTAGACGCGCAGGCGCCCGTCGGGCGGGTAGTGCTCCGAGTCGCTCTTGATCGGCACCACATAGATCGTCTCCGGCTCGTGCGCATGCACCTCGATCGGGAAGCCAAAGTCCGTCGGCAGATCACCACTGATCTCATACCACATCTCGCCCGCCGTATCCGAGCGCATCACATCCCAGTGCTTTTGCATAAAGAGCACCTCCGGCCGTGCGCGATGCAGCGCGATCCGGTGGACACAGTGCCCCACCTCCGCATCCGGGTCCGGGATCTCGTAGGCCGACTTGAGACCCGGTTGATCGCCCGCCACGTCGTCCCCCCGTCATCCGTGCGAAACGCACCCGCCGCCGAGATCGCCGCATACATCCGCTGCGCATTCCCCGGGTCCAGCAGGATCGTATGCAGGCACATCCCGCCCGCGCCCGGCGCCCACTGCCCCCCCTTTGTCGCCCGCAAGCCCGGCAGCTCCCGCCACGTCACCCCGCCATCCGTCGACTTAAAGAGCGCCGCATCCTCCACCCCCGCAAAGACCGTCTCCTCCTCGTGCAGCGACGGCTCCAGATGCCACACCCGCTTAAACTCCCACGGATGCTGCGTCCCATCGTACCACTGGTGCGTCCCCACCTCCCCCACATAGGTGAAATGGTTACTCTGTCCCGCAGGGAACTCTCCCGGCTGCGGCACCTTTTCCCCACCCGGCACCGTCCACGTCTTCCCGCCATCATCCGACCGCTGGATCACCTGCCCAAACCACGCACTCGACTGCGATGCATAGATGCGGTCCGGCTGCAGCGGCGAGCCCTTGATGTGGTAGATCTCCCAGCCCGCGAAAAGCGGGCCATCCACCTGCCACTGCTCACGCGCGGCATCAGATGACAGGATAAAGGCCCCCTTGCGGGTGCCGACGAGGACACGGACTTTGCTCATAGTGACTTGTTCAGGAAGTGCCCGCGAATCACGCGAATGACTCGAATTTCAGAAGTCTGCCATTCGGGTCATCGGCGTGATTCGTGGGCTCCCTCCGCCGGCCGCGGACTTCTTTCACAGTCACTTGGCGCGGAGGGTGAGGTTATGGGAGAGCGGTCGAGAGATATCGGGGCGGTAGAGCGGGGCGAGGGAGCACGGCTGGGAGTCGAGCGCGCCTCGCGGCGCTGCCCCAGAGACGACGAACGGCATTGGCCCCACAGGACACCCCCCCCGCAAAAAAAGTTTCGCGGCGGGCCTCGAGGGCGGCCGTAGCCAAATGCCACCGCGCCATGGAAGGCGGAAGTGGGAAGTGGGAAGTCGGAAGTCGGAAGTCGGAAGTCGGAAGTGGGAAGTGGGAAGGTGGAAGGTGGAAGGTGGAAGGTGGAAGAGGCGTCGGGGAGGCGGAGAAAAAAGGGGGGGCCGCGGAGCGGTGAGCGGGGGCGGGGAAGCTGGCCAGTGGTAGCCGGGAGCCGAGCCCCCGCAGGCCGGGCGTGGAAAGCGGCCGGTGGCGGTGGTGTGCGGGGGGAATCGCAGCCGGGGCCGCGAACCTCGGCGGCCGCGTCATCGGCACCGCCGCCGCGTGGCTCACATCACCCTCTCCGAATCCAACCCGCCCCGCGCCGCCCAGAGCGCCGTGATGAGCGCCATCCTCTCTGTGCCCTCTGTGTCTCTGTGGTGAAAATCCCACCTCCTGATCCGCGAGGCGAAGGCTGAAGACCACGACTGATGAGAAACCACCGAGACAACGAGGACACCGAGATCCACTCGCGGAAGTGGATGATCCACTTGCGGAAGAGAACGACCCACTTCCGGAAGAGAACGACCCACTTGCGGAAGTGAACGACCCACTTGCGGAAGTGAACGACCCACTTGCGGAAGAGAACGACCCACTTGCGGAAGTGAACGACCCATTTGCGGAAGTGAACGACCCACTTGCGGAAGTGAACGACCCACTTGCGGAAGTGAACGACCACTTGCGGAAGTGAACGACCCACTTGCGGAAGTGAACGACCCACTTGCGGAAGTGAACGACCCACTTCCGGAAGAAAACGACCCACTTCCGGAAGAAAACGATCCACTTCCGGAAGAAAACGACCCACTTCCGGAAGAAAACGACCCACTTCCGGAAGAAAACGACCCACTTCCGGAAGAAAACGATCCACTTCCGGAAGAAAACGACCCACTTCCGGAAGAAAACGACCCACTTCCGGAAGAAAACGACCCAATTCCGGAAGAAAACGACCCACTTGCGGAAGAAAACGACCCACTTCCGGAAGAAAACGACCCACTTGCGGAAGAAAACGACCCACTGATGGAGCTGGGTGGCCGACTTTCGGTCACAGGAGACCTGTTTTCAGCAGAGAACTGTCCATTTCCCGCCAGAGAAGCCCCACTTTCGCCGGGAAAACGGGGCGCAAGGGGCAAGGGGAGACGATCTTTCCCCGGGAGGCGACTGCATCGCCTCGGTGAAGCTGGGAGGCGTCCATCGGCCGGGCCGGAGGGCCCCTCCGGCCAGCACCGGCGTCGCGCCGGTCGGTCCCAGCGGCTCGCCGGGGCGACCTTTCGCGCCGCGCCGCCGTCGCGGCGCCGAGTCTGCCGACGGCCACGGTTTCGAGGCCCCGGCGCGGCGGCTTTCTGGTAAGAATCTTCTTTAAGCGCTTTTTCATATCCATTAGAAACCGGCCTTTTTGCCGCTCCGTCCCAACTCCGTCCGCCACCCCTCCGGCCCGAAAAAACTCGCCGAAAGTTTGTCATGTTTTCGACGTTTCCGCTGAGAAACGCAGGTCGGGCCGTGCCCCGCTCCACCCCCACACCTTTTATGCAGCATCGCCAGCCCACCTCTCCCTTTCAGCACCTCGCCGCGGCCGCTCGTGCGCTCAGTGTCTTCCTTCTACTCGGCGGCTCGCTCTGGCCCACTGAAGCCGCGGCCGCGATCAAGACCTACTGGGCGACCCTCGCCCCCGAAGTCCAGGGGGCCACCGGCACCGGCACGGTAGCGGTGACCGTGGATACCACGCTCAATACCATGCGGGTGCAGGCGACCTTTTCCGGGCTCAGTGGCAACACGACCACGGCGCACATTCACTCGGCGACGGAGACTCCGGAGACCGGCGCGACAGCCGTGGCCACCCAGAGTGCGGGTTTCACTGGCCTTCCGCCATTTGTGAAGGCGGGCTCGATGGATCAGACCTTGAATCTCACGCTCAGCTCGTCGTGGAGCGCAGCTTTCATCAACGCGAACGGGGCCACTACGGCCTCGGCCACCACGGCGCTCATCACCGGCATGGACCAGCGCCGCGCCTACTTCAGCCTCAAGACGTCCACATTCGGCTCGGGAGAAATCCGCGGCTTCCTCATTCCCACCATCGTCGTCACGACGGCGAATGACTCCACGCCCGGCACGGCTACGGACACGGATGGAGTGACCAGCCTGCGCGAGGCGATCGCCCTGGCCCAGCAGAGCGGCGTGGCACAAGTCATCCGCTTCAATGGCGACCCGGCCCTCGGCGCGCCGCTCACCGGGACGAATGTGGTGAACTTCTACGACGGCACGGCGCGGACGATCCAGCTCGCGCAGGGGCAACTGGGGGTGAGCAGCAACGTGACCATCGTCGGTCCGGGGGCGGATCGGGTGACGGTGCGGGGGGATTGGAATGGCTCGACGACGGCACCGACAGGGTCGCGCGTTTTCAACATTACCGGAGGGGCGACGGTGGAAATTTCGGGGCTCACCGTCGAAAATGGGGCGGCCGTAGGGGGCGAAGGCGGAGGCATATCTAACTTTGGAAACACGCTGACTCTCCGGCGCTGCGTGATTCGGGGTTGCTTCAGCCAGTTAGGCGGGGGCGGGGTGAGGTCCCAGGACGCTTCGGGGCGGCCCGGCGTGTTGCGAGCGATCGAATGCGCCGTGATCGGAAACAGCGGCGCTTGGGGTGGGGGGCTCTCGTGCGTCCGGGCTTCGGGGCTCTCGACGCTCCTGGTCAGTCACTCCCTCGTAGCGCAGAACACTGCCAGGAGCGCGACCAGTGGCGGCGGCATTTTTTGTGACGGTCAGACGAGCAGCACCATCGTTGGAAGCACGATCGTCGGGAACACCACCGCGGCCCCCAGTGGCGGAGGGATCAGTGGATCCAACAACGTCGCCATCGCCATCCAAAACACCCTCGTGGCCGACAACACCGGGTCGAGCGGAGCCTCGGACCTCAGCGGCGGCACCGTCACTGACAAAGGCGGCAATCTCATCGGCCTGCCCAACGGGACGACGCTCGGGCAGGTCTTGCAGGTGGATGGGAATGGGAACCCCCTGCTCGCCAACAACGGCGGCCCGACGCCCACGGTGGCGCTGGTGGCGGGCAGCCCGGCGATCGATGCCGGGGTGAATCTCACCACGCTGACCACGGCGCTGACGGACGACACCACCACGAGCCTGACGCTGGGCGACACGAGCGGGCTCACTGTCGGCGGGACGATCCAGATCGATGCCGAGCAGATGACGGTGGTGACCATTCCCACCGCCACCACCTGCACGGTGACCCGCGGGGCGAATGGCTCCTCGGCCAGCACGCACGCGGCGAATGCGCCGGTGAACTACCCCACCGACCAGCGCGGCAGCGGCTTTGCCCGCGTGGGCCTCGGCAAAGTGGGCGGCAGCCCGTTGCCCGATATCGGCGCCACGGAGTTTTCGCCGGGGACGGTGATTTATTGGACAACGGCAACGCCGGGACCATCGGCCGGGCCAATCTGGACGGCACCGGGGTGAACCAGAGCTTCATCACTACAGGCGTCAGCGTGGCAGGCCTCGCCGTCGATGGCACCTATGTTTATTGGTCGACAAGCGCTGGGAACATCGGGAGGGCGCGTCTGGACGGCACGGCCAGCCAGCCGAGTTTCATCACCGGAAACTCCTCCTTAGTTTTTGGGCTCGCCGTCAATGGGACCCATCTTTTTTGGGCTGATGCTGCTGGTGCAATCGCACGCGCCAACCTGGATGGCACGGGGTAAACCGGAGCTTCATCACCGCGGTCAACCGGCCGAGGAACATCGCGCTAAACGGGAGCTACATCTACTGGACAAATTCCGACGGCACGACCATCGGTCGGGCCAACCTGAACGGATCGAACGCGACGCAGAACTTCGCCAATGTCCCGGATAGTCTTACCGGTATCGCCGTGGATTCCGATTACATCTATTGGACCCGGTCCGGCGGTGGGCTCGGGACGACCCTCGGCCGAGTGAGCCTCGATGGGACGACTGGCTGGAATGACAGTTTCATCACGGGAGCAAATGCGCCTCGGGGGATGGCAGTCACGGCCACGAACCTCTTTTGGACGAACAGCAACTCCAGCACCGTCGGCCGGGCGAATCTCGACGGGAGCGGGGTGAATCAGGCCTTCATCCCGACGGCCAACGCGGCGATTTCCGTCGTCGTGGCCCCGGCTTTCTCACCCCCGTGGTGACGAGCCGTACGACCACGCTGGCGGGCAATGCGACGACGCTGACGATCACGGGCGCAAACTTTGACCCGAACCCGGCGAACAACACGGTGGTGCTGAGCAATGGCGCGGTGGGGACGGTGACGGCGGCGACGGCGACCACGCTGACGGTGACCTTTTCCACCCCGCCGACGAGCAGCGGGGCGCTGACGGCGGTGGTGACGACGAATGGGGTGAGCAGCGGCGCGGCGGTGCAGGTGGGCGGCGTGGCCGACTCCGGCAGCCTCGTGGTGACGACGCTGGTTGATTCAGTGCCGGATACGCCGACGGATTACGACGGCCAGACCAGCCTGCGGGAGGCGATCGCGTATGCGAATACGCTGAACGCGCGGGCGGACATCACCTTCAACATCGCCGGGGGCGGGACGATCGCGCTGGCGGCGCAGAATGCGGCAGGGGCGCGGATGCTGCCGATCCTGACGAACCCGAACGGGATCACCATCGACGGGGCGAACGGCGGGCAGGGGGCGATCGTGATCGATGGCGGTTCGACGAGCGACACGACGGGGGACCGGGTGTTTTTCATCGGGGTGGGTGCTGGGGAAGCGGCGGCGGCGACGGGCTTTGGCTCGCTGGTGGCGACGACGAATACGGCGTGGGCGATCCGGAATCTGACGATCCGGAATGGGAATGCGCGGGGGGGCAATGGCGGCGACGGCGGGGGAGGAGCGGGGGCGGGAATGGGTGGCGCGATCTTCGTGAATGCGGGAAGCCTTTCGCTCTCGAGCGTTGCCTTTACAGGCAATCGAGCGGTGGGCGGGTTGGGGGGGGCATTCGTCAACTCCGGTTTCAGCGGGGGAGGTGGCGGCATGGGTGGCCATGGCGGCGGGGGGAACGCCAACGGCGGTGGCGGTGGCGGTGGATTTGGAATAGGAGCAGACGGCGGCACTGGAGGGGTCGCGGTCAATGGACAACCTGGTCTTTTCGCCGGGGCCGCGGGCGGAGGAACTGCCTCTTCGGGAGGGGCGACCGGCGGCAGTGCGGGTGGAGCGGGTGGATCAGGAATCCCGGTAACGGCACCACTAGGTAGGGGAGCCGGTGGAGGGGGCGGCGTCAAAGGCGCGAACACAGCAACGACTTTACTGCCGGGCCAGGCGGGTTTGGTGGGGGCGCTGGCGGATCAGGAGCGCAGGCGCCGGCTGTGGGAGGCTTTGGAGGGGGTGGGAGCGGGGGTCGGGCCGGTGGGTTTGGCGGTGGTGGCGGAGCAAGTTTTAACGGTTCTACCGGAGCCGGTGGGTTCGGTGGCGGCAATGGTTCCAGGGCAACGGGAGGTGGAGGTGGCGCGGCCCTGGGCGGCGCGATCTTCGTCCGGCAAGGTGCCTCGGCAACGATCTCTGGTGGCAGCATGGCCGGTGGCAGCGTCACCGGTGGCACCGGCGGCAATCCAGGGCAGGGCATCGGCTCGGGCGTCTTCCTCGCGGGCAGCGCGACGTGGGATGTGTCCACGGGCCAGACGGTGACGCTGGCCGACACCCTCGGCGGCGGCGTGGATGCGCAGATCACCGGCGGCTTTACCAAGACGGGCGCGGGCACGCTGGTGCTCGCGGCCACGGGCAATAGCCACACCGGCGGGACGAATGTGAATGGCGGCACGCTGCGGGTGACGGGCAGCTTCAGCGCGGCCGGGTCGACGACCACGGTGGCGAGCGGCGCGACGCTGGAGGGCACCGGCACGCTGGCCGGTCCGGTGACGGTGCAGAGCGGGGGCACGCTGGGCGGCGGGCAGCCGACGGCCACGGGCATCCTGCGCCCGGCGGCGGTCACCTTCTCCAGCGGCAGCACGCTGCGGGTGCGGCTCAATGGGACGACGCCTGGGACGGATTACGACCAGCTCCAGGCGACGGGCGATGTGGCGCTGGGCGGGGCGACGCTGAGCGTCGCCGGCAGCATCACGCCGGGGGCGGGCAGCACCTTCCCGCTGATCCAGACGACGGGGGCGCTGAGCGGGACCTTTCAGAACCTGCCCGATGGCGCGCTGCTGACGGTGGGGCCGACCACCTATCGCGTCATCTACACGGCGAATGCGGTGACGCTTTCGACCTTTGCCAATCTCACCCGGCTGCAGACGGATGCGTCGTTCGACCTCTTCACGGTCACCGGGCAACCGACCGGCTCGGGGACCTTCAGCGGACCGGGAGTGACGAATAATAGCTTCGATCCCAACGCGGCCGGTCTCGGCGAGAAGACGATCACTTTCACCCCGACGACGGGCAGCCCGGTGACCTTTACCATCACGGTGACGGAGACGCCGAGCCTGGTGGTGACGACCACGGGCGATACGACGAGTAACGTGGACGGCCAGACGACCCTGCGCGAGGCGATCGCCTATGCGAACACCTTGTCGGTGCCGGCGACGATCACCTTCGATCCCACGGTCTTTGCCACGCCGCAGACGATCGCGCTGACCAATGGGACGCTCACGCTGAGTGGCGACGTCACCATCACGGGCACCGGCGCGCGCCGGCTCGCCCTCGCGGGGAATAACTCCTTCACGATCCTCTCGGTCGCCCCGGGGGCGCGGGCGGTGGTCTCCGGTGTGACGATCACTGGCGGGGCCGGTGGCAACGCTGCCGGAGGCGGAGTGACAAACCAAGGCACGCTGGACTTGGTCGCCTGCGCCGTCACGGGGAATACAAACATCGATGGTTCGGCCGGGGCCATCTTCAACAGCGTCGGCTCGGTGCTGGTGCGGGAGTGTCTCATCTCGAACAATACGGTGTCGGCGGGCAGTGGTGGCTACAGTGTGTTGGCCAATTTCTTCGGCGTCGTCCGGATCATCGACTCGACGATCAGCGGGAACCAAGTGCTCTCGACCTCGCCTAACGCCGGCACGATCGTTTCCACCAGCAGCGGGGTCCTCACCATCCTGAACTCCACGATCACCGGCAATTCGACCGCGGGTGCGGGACAGACGATCTTTATCGGCAGCGGCCCTGGCACCTTGGGGAACACGATCGTGGCCGGAAACACCGGAGCCGCGGGCTTCACCGACACCAGTGGGGCATTCATCTCCTCCGGTGGCAACCTGATCGGCAACGTGGGCACGGCCTCGGGCTTCACCCATGGAGTCAATGGCGATCAGGTGGGCACCTCGGGCTCGCCCCTCGATCCGCAACTGGCGCCGCTGGCCGACAATGGCGGGCCCACCGATACGCAGGCTCCGCTGGCGAATAGCCGGGTGATCGATGCGGGCGTCGCTCAGACGATCTCGGAGACGCAATGGGTGCAGGTGCGCGGCGGGGCGGGCACCTTCACGCTGAGCTTTGGCGGGCAAACGACCGCCCCCCTCGCGTCCAATGCCTCTGGGATCCCTACGGTGCAGAACGCGCTGGCCGGGCTCTCGAGCATCGGGGCCGGCAATGTGATCGTGAACGGTAGCGCCTCGAGTTATTACGTGACCTTTACCGGGGCGCTGGCCAATGCGAACCAGGCCGCGCTCGTCGCGACGGGAAGTGGGGGCGCGACGGTGACGGTGACGACGCTGCAGGAAGGCGGCCCCAGCACGCGGGCCACCGACCAGCGCGGGAGCGGCTTTCCGCGGCTGCGCTCGGCGGCGGTGGAGATCGGTGCGTATGAGGTGCAGCCCCCGACCACGCTCTTTGTGAACCGCGCAGTGAGCGGCGGCACCGGCCGAGGCGACTCCTGGGCCAACGCGATGCCCGAGCTGCGCACCGCCCTGGCCGTGGCGCAGACGGACCTGAACATGACGCAAATCTGGGTGGCCCGGGGCACCTACAGGCCGGCGGCGTCCGGCGGCGATCGCAATGCCACCTTCCAGCTCCGCAACGGGCTGGCGATCTACGGGGGCTTCAGTGGCGCGGGCACGGAGACGCAGCTCGCCCAGCGCAATGCGGACGCCGCGACGAATGGCACGGTGCTGAGCGGGGATCTCAATAGGAATGACAGCGGTGCGGCGGTTACCAACAACGCCACCCGGGCGGAGAACAGCTACCACGTCGTGACCGGCAGCGGCACGGATGGGACGGCGGTGCTGGATGGGTTCAGATTGACCGCGGGGAATGCGAACGGGGTTGGTGGGGGGGAGATCGGGCTCGGGGGGGGGCTCTACAGCGACTCGGGAAGCCCATCCGTCCGGAACATCACCTTCAGTGGCAACTCGGCAGCATTCGGCGGCGGGATTTTCAACCAAAGCAGCAGCCCGATGCTGGCCAGCGTCACCTTCAGCGGCAATTCGGCCTCCAGCGAGGGAGGCGGGATTTACAACCAAAGCAGCAGCCCGATGCTGACCAACGTCACCTTCAGTGGCAACTCGGCTACAAGGGGAGGCGGGATTTACAACGCCTCTTCGAGCAACCCGACGCTGACCAACGTCACCTTCAGCGGCAACTCGGCCACCAACGGCGGCGGGATTTACAACGGCTTTTTCACCAACCCGACGCTGATCAACGTCACCTTCAGCGGCAACTCGGCCACCAACGGCGGCGGGATTTACAACGACGGCAGCAACCCGACGCTGCGCAACTGTATCCTCTGGGGCGACAGTGGCCTTGAGATTTCGGAGAATAGCGGCTCCAGCACGACGGTGCGCAACAGCATCGTGCAGGGGTCGGGCGATGCGACGAATGGGAACGTGGTGCTTACCGGCGGGCAGACCCCGCAATTTGTCACGCCGATCGACCTGCAGGCCACGCCCGCGCCGACCACGGCGGGCAATCTGCGACTGCGGGCGGGATCGCCGGCGATCGGCGTGGGCGACCCGGCGGCGCTCCCGAACGGGGTGACGACCGACCTCGACGGCAACCCGCGCGTGAACGGCGCGGGCGTGGACCTCGGCGCCTACGAATTCACGGCACCGACGTTTAACACGAACAGCTTCACCGTGACGGTGGGCGGGGCGGACGTGGACCTCACCACGGCGCAGCCCTCACCGGGCGGCGGCACCTTCAGCTATCTGGGCACGCCGCTGGCCAATGGGAGATTCACGCCCACGACGATGGGGGTCTACGCGATCACCTACACGAGTCCGCTGGGCTACACGGCGACGGTGACCATTACCGTGACCGAGGCGCCGAGCCTGGTGGTGACGACGACGAGCGACAGCTCGACGAACATCGACGGGCGGACGAGCCTGCGCGAGGCGCTGGCGTATGCGCAGCAGCTCGGCGGGACGCAGACCATCCTCTTCAATGGCGACCCTACGCTCGGAACGCCGCTTACGGGGGGGGGGGTGGTGAACTTCTACGGCAGCACGGCGCAGACGATCACGCTGGGGGGGACGGAACTGGCGATCACGACGGGCGATGTGACGATCACCGGGCCGGGGGCAAACCGGCTCTCGGTGAGCGGCAATAACGCGAGCCGGGTGCTGCGCATCGCCAGCGGGGCCACGGGCCGCCTGAGCGGGCTGACGGTGACGGGAGGCAATGGCGTGAGCAGTGTGGACAGCGGCTGGGGCGGCGGTCTGGAAAATGCGGGCACGCTCGTGCTGGAGGGCTGTGCGGTCTCCGGCAACACCGCCGGCAACAGCGCCGGCGGGATCCGAAATAACGGCGGCACCCTGGAGGTCAGCAACTCCCTGATCTCCGGCAACTCGTCAGGCAACGGAGGGGGGATTCTCGTCAGTGGTGGCACGGTCCGGCTGCGGAATACGACGATCTCCGGCAATGCAGTGACCTCTGGTGGTCCCGGTGCAATAGCCATCAACGGCGGCAGCGTCTCCCTCACGAATGCGACCGTGACGGCGAATACAGCGACCGCCTTGGTCGGAGGGATCTCCTTTGGTGCCGGCAGCCTGACGCTCGCGAACACCCTCATCGCGGGCAATCTCCTGAATGGCGCGGCTTCGGATTTGGCTGGGGCCCCCAGTCACGTCGCTCGGCTCCAACCTGATCGGCGCCAGCAGTGCGACGATCAATGGCACGACCACGGGCAACCAGATCGGCGTAAACCCGCGCCTTGGGCCCCTGGCGGACAATGGCGGGCCGACGCGGACGCACGCCCTGCTACCAGGCAGCCCGGCGATCGATGCGGGCAGCAACGCGCTGGCGGTGGATGGGAACAATCAGCCGCTGACGACCGACCAGCGTGGAGTGGCGCGGCGCGCAGGGGCCAGCCCAGCGCGGCGACGGCGGTGGTGGACATCGGTGCCTATGAGGCCACCGTGCCGAGGCTCTATGTGAACCAGAGCGTGCCCAATGGCGGGAATGGCAGCGGCGACTCATGGGCGAATGCCATGCCCGAGCTGCGCACCGCCCTGGCGGCGGCGCAGAGGGAGCCGAGCATCGGCGAAATCTGGGTGGCCCGGGGGACCTACAGGCCGGCGGCGCAAAACAGCGGCGATCGCAATGCCACGTTCCGGCTCCGCAATGGGCTGGAGATCTACGGCGGCTTCACCGCCGGGCAGGCGAATCTCACCGACCGCGAAGCGAATCCGGCAAGCAATGGCACGGTGCTCAGCGGGGATCTCAGTGTGAATGACAGCGGTGCGCTCGTTTTCAACAACTCCACCCGGGCGGATAATAGCTACCAAGTGGTCACCGGCAGCGGCACGGATGGGACGGCGGTGCTGGATGGGTTCACGGTGACGGCGGGGAATGCCAACGGGCCCGGTCAGCAGCGCACCGGTGGGGGGCTCTACAGCTTCTTGGGAAGCCCATCCCTGCGGAACCTGACCTTCAGCGGCAACTCGGCTTTCCAAGACGGCGGCGGGATTTACAACCTCCAAAGTAGCAGCCCGACGCTGACGAACGTCACGATCAGTGGCAACTCGTCCCTATTCGGCAGCGGCGGCGGGATTTACAACGACAGGAGCAGCCCGACGCTGACGAATGTCACCATCAGCGGCAACTCGGCCTCCTCCGGCAGCGGCGGCGGGATTTACAACGCCAGCAGCAACCCGACGCTGACCAACGTCACGATCAGCGGCAACTCGGCTTCATACGGCGGCGGGATTTACAACACAGGCGGCAGCAGCCCGACGCTGACGAACGTCACCATCAGCGGCAACTCGGCTTTAGAAGGCGGCGGGGTTTCCAACATCGACAGCAACCCGACGCTGACCAACGTCACCATCAGCGGCAACTCGGCCTCCGGCAGCGGCGGCGGGATCTACAACTTCCGAAGTAGCAACCCGACGCTGACGAACGTCACCATCAGCGGAAACTCGGCCTCAACCGGCGGCGGGATTTACAACTTAGGCAGCAGCAGCCCGACGCTGCGCAACTGTATCCTCTGGGGCGACTCAGGCGGTGAGATTTCGGAGAATAGCGGCTCCAGCACGACGGTGCGCAACAGCATCGTGCAGGGGTCGGGCGATGCGACGAATGGGAACGTGGTGCTTACCGGCGGGCAGACCCCGCAATTTGTCACGCCGATCGACCTGCAGGCCACGCCCGCGCCGACCACGGCGGGCAATCTGCGACTGCGGGCGGGATCGCCGGCGATCGGCGTGGGCGACCCGGCGGCGCTCCCGAACGGGGTGACGACCGACCTCGACGGCAACCCGCGCGTGAACGGCGCGGGCGTGGACCTCGGCGCCTACGAATTCACGGCACCGACCTTTGCCCAGAGCAGCCTCACGGCGACGGTGGGCGGGGCGGACGTGGACCTCACGACGGCGCAGCCCTCACCGGGCGGCGGCACCTTCAGCTATCTGGGCACACCGCTGGCCAATGGGCGATTCACGCCCACGACGATGGGGGTCTACGCGATCACCTACACGAGTCCGCTGGGCTACACGGCGACGGTGACCATTACCGTGACCGAGGCGCCGAGCCTGGTGGTGACGACGGATCAGGATTCCACGCCGGGCACGGCGACGGACATGGACGGGCGGACGAGCCTGCGGGAGGCGCTGGCGTATGCGCAGACGCTGAGCGGGCCGCAGACGATCACTTTCTCGAATACGCCGGCAAATGGGGCGGTGAACTTCCACGACGGCACGGCGCAGACGATCACGCTGGGGGGGACGGAGCTGCAGGTGACCGGGCCGCGGAACATCACGATCGCCGGCCCCGGAGCCGATCGGCTGACGCTGAGCGGTGGGGAGCGGTCGCGGGTGTTTGCGATCCTCGGCAGCGACACGATCTTCACGCTGCGGACCCTGACGGTGGCGAATGGGCTGGCGCCGGTGCAGGCGGAGAGCTTCGGCGGGGGCATCTACAGTCTGGGAACGCTCACGCTCGAGCGGTGCGTGATCCGAGATAACCGGACGAGCGCGACCGATGTGGGAATCGGCGCGGGCGTCTACGCGACCGGGCCGACGACGATCCTGCAAAGCAGCTTCCTGAAAAACACCTCGGCTTCCTCGGGCCGTCAGGCGAGAGCCGGCGGGTTGTATGTCTCCGGCATGACGAGCATCGCGCAGACGCTCTTTTCCGGCAATGTGGCGACTTTGTCCGGAGCCGTGGGCGCGGCAGCGGGCGGCGGGTTCTACGCGATCGGGCGGGCGAATCTCGTGCAGTGCCTCCTGACTGAAAACGTGGCGGTGAGCACGGGGCTCGCGAATGCCACGGGGGGCGCTTTCGCCGCTGAGAGCACGGCTCGCATCAAGCTGATCAATTCGACGGTGTCCGGCAACGAGGCGCGCTGCGAGGATGTCGCGAGCGGCATCAGCTACGGGGGCGGCATCCGGGTGCAGGGCAATGGGGAGGTGCTTGAATTGATCAACTCCACCGTGACGGCCAACCGCGTGAGCGGGCCTCCCGCCGGTGGGCTCGCGGGCGGGGGCGGGATCTCGGGTAATGTGACAGCGCAGAATACGATCGTCGCCGGCAACACCAGCGCGCTCGCCAGCCAGAACCTGCAGGGCAATGTGGTGTCCCGCGGAGGTAATCTGATCTTCGTGCCGGGCTCGACCACGACCTTCAGTGGAGACACGACCGGAAACCTCACGAACGTAGACCCGCGGCTCTCGCCGCTGCTGGACAATGGCGGGCCGACGCGGACGCACGCCCTGCTACCAGGCAGCCCGGCGATCGATGCGGGGAGCGATGCGCTGGCGGTGGATGAGAACAATCAGCCGCTGACGACCGACCAGCGTGGAGTGGCGCGGGCGCGCAGGGGGCTGGTGGCTTCCGCGAATGCGATCTCGGACATCGGCGCGTATGAGGCGGCGCCGGCGCGGCTCTATGTAAACCAGAGCGTGCCCAATGGCGGGAATGGCAGCGGGGACTCGTGGACGAATGCGATGGCGGAGCTGCGCACCGCCATGGCGCTGGCTCAGGCGGATCCGAATGTGACGGAAATCTGGGTGGCCCGGGGCACCTACAGGCCGGCGGCGCAAAACAGCGGCGATCGCAATGCGACCTTCCAGCTCCGCAATGGGCTGGCGATCTACGGCGGCTTCACCGCCGGACAGGCGAATCTCAGCGACCGCGAAGCGAATCCGGCGAGCAATGAAACGGTGCTCAGCGGTGACCTCAATGGCAATGACACCGGCTCCACCAATAACGGCGAGAACAGCTACCACGTGGTCATCGCCAGCGGCACGGATGCGACGGCGGTGCTGGATGGGTTCACGGTGACGGCGGGGAATGCGAACGGGGTCGGATTTCTGCAGACTCTCGGCGGAGGGCTCTACAGCGTCTCGGGAAGCCCGTCCCTGCGGAACCTGACCTTCAGCGGCAACTCGGCGGCAAATGGCGGCGGCGGGATTTACAACAACACCAGCAGCAGCCCGACGCTGACGAACGTCACCTTCAGCGGCAACTCGGCCCCCACCAGCAACGGCGGCGGGATTTTCAACAGCGACAGCAGCAGCCCGAGGCTGACGAACGTTATCTTCAGCGGGAATTCGGCGCAATTCGGTGGCGGGATGGTCAACGACAAAAAAAGCAGCCCGACGCTGACGAACGTCACTTTTAGCGGAAACTCGGCCACCAACGGCGGCGGGATTCTCAACAACGGCAGCAGCCCGACGCTGACGAACGTCACCATCAGCGGCAACTCGGCTGGCAATCTCGGCGACGGGATTTGCAACCTCGGCGGCAGCACCCAGACGCTGCGCAACTGCATCCTGTGGGGCAATGCAGGCGATCAAATCTTCCAATCTGGCAACAGCACCACCACGGTGAGCAACAGCATCGTGCAAGGCAGCACGGACACGAGCAACGGCAACCTCGTTCCGGCGGATCAAAGCGCGAACGGCATCCGGTTCATCGCCCCCGTGGACCTCGGCGCGACGCCGCCCTTTTACGGTAACCTGCGTCTCCAGCCCGGCTCCCCGGCGGTGAATGCGGGCAACGGCAGCGTGACGAACCCCAGCCTCCCGGCGACCGATCTCGACGGCGCGCTGCGCGTCATCGGCGTGGCGGTGGACCTCGGGGCTTATGAACTCATCGCGCCGCCGACGCTGACCCAGACCGACCTGCGGATCGCCACGGGCGGTTCGCTCACCGATCTCGCGGCGCTCACCGGCGCGGCGCCGGGCGGCGGAGTTTTCACCGGCAATGGCGTGAGCGTGGATGGCAACGGGCGCTACGTCTTCACCTCGGGCAATCTCCCCGTGGGCACGCCGGTGACGGTGACCTACACGATCCCCGGCCCGAACGGGACGAGTAACCAAACGACCTTCACCATCACCGTGACGGAAACGCCGAGCCTGGTGGTGACGACGACGAGCGACAGCTCGACGAACATCGACGGGCGGACGAGCCTGCGGGAGGCGCTGGCGTATGCGCAGACGCTGAGCGGGCCGCAGACGATCACTTTCTCGAATACGCCGGCAAATGGGGCGGTGAACTTCCACGACGGCACGGCGCAGACGATCACGCTGGGTGGAACGGAGCTGCAGGTGACCGGGCCGCGGCACATCACGATCGCCGGCCCCGGAGCCGATCGGCTGACGATCAGCGGGAATCAGGCGAGCCGGGTCTTCAACTTCGGGGCCAATGTGGTGGCGACGCTGCACGGAGTGAAGGTGATGAATGGGAAGAACACCACGCGAATCGAGGCGTTCGGTGGCGGCATCTTCAACGCGGGGACGCTCCGGGTGGAAAGCTGTGTGATCAGTGAGAACACGGCCGTGGCGACGACCACCAGCGCCGCAGGAGAAACCCGCGGTGCCGGCATTTACAGCAGGGGACCTCTGACGATCATCGATAGCGCCGTGGAGCGGAACACTGCGACTTATCCGCAAAACTCCGGCAGCACGGTTTACAACGTGCGCGGGGGCGGGATCTACTGCGAGGCCGATCTCCAGCTCGTGGGGACGACCATCGCGGACAACGAGGCCAGCACGGCGGGTAGCAATGGTGACGCCGGCGGTGGTGGGGTCTACTTCGTCGGCGGACGCCTCACGGCGGTGAATAGCACGATCGTCGGCAATACCGCTCTCGGCCCAGGGAGTATCGGCAGTGGAGGCGGGGTCCTCGTTTTCGACGGGGCGGGCACCTTCACCCACTGCACGATTTCCGGGAACTCCGCGTTCCGCGGCGGCGGGGTGGCCTTGGGAGCAAGTGTGCTGCCGACAGGGGTCCGCTTTCGCAGTTGCGTGATCGCCGGGAATATCTCGACCGCTCCGGCCAACGTCAGCGCCTACACGCCGGAGGTGTCTCCGCATTCCACCTCGCTCGGCTTCAATCTCGTGGGCGACTCGGCGAATACCTCGGGCTGGGTCGCGACGGACATCCTCGATCCAGTGGGCGGGGCGAAGCTCGGGGCGCTGGCGAGCAACGGCGGGCCGGTGCCGACCGCGGCGCTGCTGCCGGGCAGCCCGGCAATCGATGCGGGCGCGGCGCTGGCGACGCTCGGCGCGGCGGTGCCGGAAAACACGACGACGCTGAGCGTGGCCGATGCGCGGCTCTTCCCCGGCGGGGTGGGGCTGGTCGTCCAGGTGGGAAGCGAGCAGATGCTGGTGCTCAGCGCGGACACGAATGCGAACACGCTGACGGTGCAGCGCGGCGCGAACGGCACGACGGCGGCGGCGCATTCCGCCGGGGCGGGGGTGAACTACGCGACCGACCAGCGCGGGAGTGGGTTTGCGCGGGTGGTGCGGGGGAAGGCGGCGACGGTGGGTGCGGTGGCGGACATCGGGGCTTATGAACGGATGCCGTTCCCAGCGGTGACGCCGATCTTTGCGAATGGGGTGGCGGCGAATGGGATCGATGTGGGGACGAATGACGGGCCATTCGATCTGGCGGGGCCGACGGTGGGCGCGCTGCCGGCGGGTGGGACCTTCACGGGGACCGGGACGGGCGGGACCAATGGCGCCACTTTCACCCCGACGACGCTGGTGCCTGGGGACTATCCGATCACCTACACGACGGTGCCGAATGTGGATGGGTTCACGGCGAGCGCGGGCTTTACGATCCGGGTCTTTGACAACACGCCGCCGACGCTGACGGCGGTGGGGATCGCGAGCAACAATGCGAACGCGACGCAGGCGCGGGTGGGCGATGTGGTGACGCTGAGCTTCACGGCGAGTGAGGCGATCGGGACGCCGCAGGTGACGATCGCGGGGCGGTCGGCGACGGTGAATGGCAGTGGCGCGAACTGGACGGCGGCGATCACGGTGCAGGTGGCGGATGCGGAGGTGGTGGTGCCGTTTTCGATCGGGTTCACGGATCTGGCGGGCAATGCGGGGACGGCGGTGATGGCGACGACGAATGGGAGCGCGGTGACGATCGACACGACGGCGCCGACGGTGCAGATCGGAGGACCGATGCCAGCGCAGGTGAGCACGGGGCCGGTGAGCTGGACGGTGACTTACACGGGAGCCGACGCCGTGACGCTGGGCGCGACCGATGTGACCGTGAACAGCACGGGGACGGCGGCGGCGGGGTCGGTGGAGGTGACGGGCGCGGGTAGTGATTGGACGGTGACGCTGTCGAACCTGACGGGGAATGGGACGCTCTCGATCTCGCTGAACGCGGGGACGGCGCGCGACACCGCCGGCAATCTCGCGGGGGCGGCCGGGCCGAGTGCGACGGTGCGGGTGGATAATGTGCCGACGATCGTGAGCGTGACGCCGGGGGTGGTGCTGCAGAATACGGGGGCGACGCTGGCGGTGGTGGGGACGAACTTTGTGAGCGGCAGTCAGACGGTGACGTTCACGCCGGCGGGCGGCGTGGCGACGACGCTGACGCCGAGCAATGTGACGCCGAGCTCGATGACGGTGACGCTGCCGGCGAATCTGCTGAGCGTGACGGGGACGGGTGAGCTGAAGGTGACGACGGCGGGTGGGTCGGCGCCGGCGAATGTGGAGGTGGTGGCGCCGGCGATCACGCAGCTCAGTCCGGCGAGCGTGAACTTTGGCGCTGGCGATACGGTGGTGACGGTGACGGGTGCGAACTTCGTGGTGGCGGGGACAAGTGCGACGACGGTGCGCTGGACGCCGAGTGGCGGTGGCGCGGCGAGCGATCTCGCGGCGCGCAGTGTGACGGGGACGTCGTTGCAGTTCACAGTCCCGGCGGCGTTGCTGGCGCAGACGGGTTCGGCGCAGGTGCAGGTGCTGGCGGGAGAGGCGGAGTCGGCGGGGGCGACGTTTGCGATCTTGGGCAATGAGCCAACGCTGAGCGGGGTGGAGCCTGCGGCAGTGCGGACGGGGCCGGGGACGGTGGTGTTGACGTTGCAGGGGACGGAGTTGCGGCCCGGGGCGCAGACGCTGAGGTATACGGCGCCTGGAGGGGCGCCGGTGGAGGTGGCGATCACGCAGAGCACGGCGACGCAGCTGACGGCGACGCTGCCGGCAGGGAGCCTGGCGACGGCGGGCGAGGGGAGGCTCTCGCTGACGACGGGTGGAGGGACGGCGGTGGTGCCGGTGATGATCGTCAATCCTGCGGAGGATGACGTGGCCTTTACGGCCGGGCGCCGGGCGGTGCCGATCGAGGTGCTGGCCAATGATCTGCCGCTGCCGCCGGGGAGCGCGGGTGCGGTGCTGACAGTGGTGAGCGCGCCGGGCAGTGGCAGTGCAGTGGTGGACGGTCGGCGGATCGTCTATACGCCGCAGGCGGCGCTGCCGCTGGCTGGCGACACCTTCCGCTACCGCTATGAGGACGGAGCTGGGGGAGTGGGCGAAGCGACGGTGCGGGTGAAGAGCCTGCTGGGGGTGGCTGGCGATTACGATGGGCTGATCACACCGACGGAAAAGTTGAGCCGGGAAGAGCGGCAGACACGCACGGGCTACCTGCAGGTGTGGGTCAATCGCAACGGGGCGATGACGGGTGCGCTGGCGCTGGGCGGGCGGGCGCTGAACTCACCGAGCGGCACGAGCGGCTTTGGGCTGCGGCGATTTGCGCTGCGCGGCTCGCTCAATCAGCCTGGCGGGCTGGTGCGGACGATCGCGCGGGCGCCGGAAGCGCCGGTGACGCTGACGCTGCGCTACGATGAGGAGAGCGAAGGGCTGATCGCGCGGGTGGAGTCGCAGGATGCCGGGGGAGCGTTTGTGGTGGAAAGTGTGCTGCAACCGCGCCGGGCGGCCGGGACGCGGGAAGGCATCTACACGCTGCGGGTGGAACCGCCGGCGGGCGCGAACACGCCGACCGGCAGCGGCTTCGCCCAGGTGCGGATCGGGCGGCTGGGGCACGTGCGGACGGTGGGTGAACTGGCCGATGGGACGAAGTTTTCCACGGCGACGTATCTGCAGGCCGAGCAGCGATTTGCGATCTACGCAGGGCTGTATGCGCGGGGAACGAGTGCGCGGGGGCGGCTGTCGGGCGTGCTCGAGTTCCCGAGCCGGCCGCTGCTGGTGGGGGAAGCGCGCGGGGTGCTGGACTGGCGCAAGCCGGAGCGACCGGGAGATGCCCTCTTTGCGGCCGGTTTTGACGAATCGGTGACGACGCTGCTGACGCGCTACGTGCGCCCTGGGCGCAGTGGCGGGAGCGTGCTGGACCTGGGCGGAACCTCACCCAATGGGCAGCTGGTGCTGAGCGCTGGAGCGGGGCTGAACGTGGCGGTGGACTTCACGCTGAGCGAACCGGCGCGGGTGACGCTGGCGGCAGGGGCGCCAGCGGGGGTGACGCTGCGGTTCGTGGTGTCGACGGGCCAGTTCACGGGAAGCTTCCGCGACCCGGCGACAGGCGCGACGGTGATCTTCAGCGGCAATGTCCAGCAGCCGACGCAGAGTGGCGCCGGCTACTTCGCCCAACCCAAAACCGGGCTCTCCGGTGCGGTGGAGATCAGCAGAAAATAGCCCGGAGGCGCGCTCCGCGACCGAACCTCGCGGGGCGGCTACTTCTTCCGCGTCGCCGTGATCGTCATTGAGCGAGCCCACTGGCCATCCTTGCCCAGTCGCTCGGCGGTGAGGATGCGCTGGTCAGGAGACTTGAAGGTGATCCGTTGGCGGAACTGGCAGACTTGGTTTTCGATGGGGCAGAAGCCGCTGGTCTCGAGATTCAGCGTCTGGGTCGCTGCATCGAGCGTGCCGCTATACTCCCACAGGGCCGGGGACCCGGAGTCGATCCATGAGCCGGTGTATCTCCCCCGTGCCGGATCGAAGCCGAGCGTCATCAGGCCGTGAAAGGGCTGGCCCATGAACTCGTTGCGATTGTCCCCGAGGAGCCAGAAACCGCCGAGCATGCGGGCGGATTCGGAGCCCTTCATTTTCATCGTCGGTTGGCCGCCAGGCAGGAAGATCTCCGTTTCGACGTCCCATTCGCCGACGAACTTCTGCAGCCACGTATGCTCTGCAGTGGGCTTGGGGATGGGCGGCAGATCGGTGGCGAGGGCAAATTGGCCAAGCAGGAGGGTGCCGAGGAGGGTGGCGAGCAGGGGACGTTTCATGGGTTTGGTTTTCTTCCTGGGGAAGGGGCTCAGGAGCGGTGAACGAGAGCGGTCCACGCGCGCCGCTCGACCCACAGCAGATAGGCCGAGAGGACGACGATGGCGATCAGCATGGGGCTCAGCAGACCGTCCTTCATGACGAAGGCGTGGTAGGCGATGATGTTGACGATGATCGGGCCGAGGATGAGCTGGCCCAGATTGCGGGTGAAGGGGATCATGACGAGCACGCCACCGATGAGTTCGAGCACCTTGATGAAGGTGAGATAACCTGTGGGTGCAAAGGCCCCCATGAACATCCGTGCGGCCTCATTGGGCGGTGGCGGCATTTTGTCCGCAGGAATCAGCTGCAGGAGAAAAGGAACCGCCGCGAGCAGAAACAGGAGCCCGAGCAGGACGCCGGCGATGTTGGGGAGGTGTTTCATGAGAGATGGGAGCTGAAGAGAGGGTGGGCGGGGGTGGTGAAGGTCGTGGGACGCAGGCTTGGCGGATTGGTTTTTCTGCGACGGCGCGCAGTTTTTTCGCAGTAGGTGACGAACGGCCCGGCGGTGGCGGGACATGCGATCCGTTTTTTTTCAGGTCGCAGGGAATTCTTCGCGGCAAAGACTCCGAATGCGTGGGCTGGTGGTGCGTCTACCCGAGCCATGTCTGCCATCCCGCCGCCCTATCGACCTTGCACGCCGCTGGCGCCGGGCATAGAAGAGCGCCCTTTCATGTCCGCCGCTGCCGCCGTTTCCCTGCCGCCGATCCGCGTTCGCGCCAAGTTCTTCTTCGAAGGAGAAAAGAAGTGGTTCATCAAGGGCGTAACCTACGGCCCATTTGCGCCGGATGCGGAGGGGCACTTCGTGGGCAATCCGGAGAAGGCAAAGCAGGACTTTGCGATGATGCAGGAGATCGGGATCAATCTGCTGCGGATCTATCACATTCCCCCTCGCTGGTTCCTCGATCTCGCCCGCGATCATGGGCTGCGCGTTTTGATCTCAATCCCATGGGCAGAGCACATCGAGTTTCTGAACAACCGCCGGATGAAGCGGCAGATTATCGAGACGATTCGGGAGGGTGTGGCCCGGAATGCGGGGCACGAGGCGATCTTCGGCTACTACGTGGGGAATGAGATCCCGTATGCGATGGTGCGTTGGCTGGGGGCGCGGCGGGTGATCGAGTTCGTCGAGTATCTGATCAATCTCGCGCGGGAGACCGATCCGCGGCCGCTTTACAGTTACGCAAGTTATCCACCCACGGAATATCTTCTGCCGAGCAACGTCGACTTTGTCTCTTACAATGTCTACCTGGAGCGGCAGCGGGATTTTGAGAAGTATCTGGCCCGCCTGCAGAATCTCGCCGACGACAAGCCGTTGATCTTCGGAGAGTTCGGTCTGGATACCATCCGCAAGGGCGAGGATGAGCAGGTGGAGGTGCTGACGTGGCACCTCCAGTCGGTCGTGCGCGGTGGCGCGGCGGGAACGATCCTCTTTGCCTGGACCGATGAGTGGTTCACCGGCGGGCATGACATTACGGACTGGGCGTTCGGTCTGGTGACTCGCGATCGGCAGCCGAAGAGAGCGTTTCACGCGCTCAAGAATCTCCTGCCTTACGAGGGATCGATCACCGAGCGGGTGAAGCTGCAGCGTTACCCGAAAGTCAGTGTGATCGTCTGCAGCTACAATGGCGGCAAGACGCTCAAGGACTGCCTGGAGTCGCTGGACCTCGTGCTCTATCCCGACTTTGAGATCGTGCTCGTGGACGACGGTTCGAAGGATGATTCCCAACAGCTGGTCAAGCGCTGGCTGGCGAAGCGGCACCATCTCGTGCCGGAGATGAGTGAAGACAAGGTCGCCGCAGGGGCGGTGACCGGCCAGCATCCGGAGGCGCGCGTCGAGGTTTTCAGCGGGGCGGGAAAGTTGCCCGACTTTATCTGGATCACGCAGCCGAACATGGGCCTGAGTTATGCGCGGAATGCTGGAGCGCATGCCTCGCGCGGCGAGATCTTTGCCTATACCGACGGCGACTGCATGCCGGATCCCGACTGGCTCTACTACATGGTCGGCACGCTGCTGAGTGGCGACTATGTGGGTGTGGGCGGGCCGAATATCTCGCCGCCCGCCGTGAACTGGATCCAGGCGGCCGTCGCCGCCGCGCCAGGCGGGCCGAGCCACGTGCTGCTGACGGATGTGGTCGCCGAGCATATCCCTGGCTGCAACATGGCGTTTCACCGGGCAGCATTCTATAGCGTGGGCGGCTTCGATACCGAGTATCGCAAGGCGGGAGACGATGTGGACTTTTGCTGGCGGTTGCAGACCAACGGCGGGGTGATTGCCTTTTCCCCGGCGGCGATCGTGTGGCACTACCGGCGGTTTACGCTCACCGCCTTCCGCAAACAGCAGGAAGGCTACGGGGAGGCGGAGTCGATGTTGCGCTTCAAGCATCTCATCTTCTTTGGCCCGACCGGTACGGCAAAATGGAAGGGCCAAATCTACGGCGCCCCTCGCTTTACGTGGCTCTTCAACAAGCCGGTGATTTATCACGGCGTCTTCGGGCACGGCTTGTTTCAGTCGATATATCCGACGCCGCAGAGTGAACTCGCTGCCTATCTGAGCAGCATCGAGTGGGTCGTGCTCACGCTTTTCATCGGCATCCTGGGGTGGCCGCTGGAAAAGCTGCGGATGGTGCCGCTGGCGATGTTCCTTGGGACCTTCCTCGTGGCATTGAGTTACATGATTCACGCGCGGATCGAGCCAAAGTTCGACACGATCCCGGCGCGGTTGCTGGTGGCGTTCCTCGCGCTCGTTCAGCCGCTTGGTCGCGGGTGGGCGCGTTACTTTACCTGGATGAAGTACAAAGGGACGCCGGCCGCGGTCATCGCCAAGCCAGAGGCAGACCTGCAGCCGGACGCGCATAAAGGCGGCGTCTCCCGGCTGAACTTCTGGAACGAAGGGGGGCAGGGCCGGGAGCAGTTGTTGACGGAGACCTTTGCCCTGCTGGAGGCCGAAGACTGGCGCTACTCGACCGACACTGGCTGGAAGGATTGGGACGTGCAGATCTACGGCAATCAGTTCTGGAGCATTCAGCTCAAGAGCGTGACGGAGTATCACGGCGGGCCAAAGTGCCTGACTCGCGTGCAGCTGAGCTATCATGCTGTCGCGGTTACCTGGCTGCTCAATGGCCTGGCGCTGCTGATCCTGCTTTACCGACTGGCCTTTACCGGCAACCGCGACCACCTGTGGTGGGGGTTGTATGGGCTCTTTGTGATCTGGCTGTATCTGCGGGCGTGGCGACTGAAACGGCGCGTAGCTGATCTGGTGATTCACGCGGCGCAGCGCTGCGGCTTGATCCGGGTCAGTGGGGCGGCCAGCCGGCGCGCCCCAGAACCGGCGCGCAAGGAGTAGCCGTGGGAGGATAGCCCTCGCGCGGGACCTTTTGCTCGAGTGGGTTGCCGCTCGCTGAGTTCCGTCTACTCATCCTGCCATTTACCACCAAGAAGATCGCTACTGTGTTTTCCACTGCTGATTACGACTACACGCTGCCCGAGGAGCTGATCGCGCGGCATCCGCTCGAGCGCCGGGATGGCTCGCGGATGATGGTCCTGCATCGCGAAGGCGAGCGGATCGAGCATCGGCGGTTCACGGATTTTCCGAGCTACCTGCGATCGGGCGATCTGGTCGTGCTAAACGACACGCGGGTCATCCCGGCGCGGGTGTTTTCCGATGATGGAAAGATCGAGCTGCTCTTTCTGGAACTGCTGCGCGAGCACGTCTGGAAGTGTCTCGTGAAGCCGGGGCGAAAGATGAGGGAAGGTGCGGAGGTCCGCGTGCGTGGGGTGCGTGGTATCGTGGTCGCGATCGAGGAGCCGGACGGTGAGCGCGTGATCGAATTTGAAGCGCCGATCGATCTCGACGCGGCGGGCGAGTTGCCGTTGCCGCCATACTTTGGCCGGGATGTGGAGGCGGCCGATGCGGAGCGTTATCAGACCGTCTTTGCGCGTGAACCAGGAGCGGTGGCCGCTCCGACGGCGGGGCTGCACTTTACTCCGGAATTGCTGGCGCAGGTGCCGCATACCTTCCTCACCCTGCACGTGGGGGTGGGCACCTTTCGCCCGGTGCAGGTCGATGACGTCCGGGAGCACAAGATGCATGCAGAGCGCTTCCGGGTAAGTGAGGAGGCGGCAGCCCGGATCAATGCCGCGCAGCGGGTCGTGGCGATCGGAACGACGACGACCCGGGTCCTGGAGTCCCTCGGCAGACCGCTCACGGCGGGGGCGGGAACTACGGATATCTTCATCCGCCCGCCGGACTACGAGTGGAAGGCAGTCGGCGCGTTGTTGACGAACTTTCACCTGCCGAAGAGCACCCTCCTGATGCTCGTGAGTGCGCTGGCGGGCCGGGATTTCATTCTCCGCGCCTACGCGGAGGCGGTGCGCGAGCGTTACCGATTCTATAGTTACGGGGACTGCATGCTGATCGTGTGAACCTCAGCGTGGCCGGGTGGCTGCGCGGGGCTCCGGCGAGTCGAGCCCTTTGCGGGTGGGACGCTCAGCGGCAGGAGGGGCCTGACCTGCGAGCTTCGGTGTGAGGGTTGCGACGAATTGGTAATGGGGCGGGCGGTTTTCGCGGGGGGCAGAAGAGAATCGGAAGCGGCCGTCGGTCTCCCGGGAAAAGGTCGCTCCGCAGTCGCGGGCGAAACGGTGCAGTCGCAGGAGGCGCCAGTGGCGGTCGCCTTCGCCATCCCAGATGGCGGCCAATTCGCCTTCCTGGAAGAGGACGGTTTCGCCCTGCTGCAGGCGGAGTTGCAAGCTGGCACACAGTTCGCGCGCAGCGCTCGAGAATTCGATGTGAGGAGTGGCCGCGTCCGTCCGCATGCGTGGTGGTCGGCCGCGGTGCCGCGGGGTGGGTGGGTTGCTTTCGGGTCTCATGGCTCGCAGACTAGGCTGGCCTCCGGGAAGTTTCCCTCAGGCGGAGTACGCATCTGCGGTTCCGGGAAAACCGCACGGTGTTCTCAGCGAGCCTGCGATCTTTTCGCGCGGGAAGAGCCTTGCACAGGGCTCGGCGGCGCGCCGAGTTTAGGTGCGATGTCGCCCCGCCTTTTCGGATTCTTCCTCCTGGTTTTGCCCTTGCTGGGGGGCTGTTCGTTTCGGCGGCCCAAGGTGGCGCCGGAGCAGCCGTCAGCGCTGCGTCTCGGGCGAATCGCGCTGATTAACGAGGAAGAGAAGTTCGCACTGATCGAGACCTTTGGCCTCAATGTACCACCTGTCGGACGCACGCTCAGGGTTTACCGAGGGGCTGCCGTTGCCGCAGAGTTGCGGACCACGGGTGTCCGCCGGCGACCTTTTCTAGTCGCAGATGTGATGAGCGGTGAGCTGGAAAAGGGCGACGTCGTTTTCCAGCCCGAGGCCGAGGGCGCCACGCCGCCGCGGGCGGAAGCGGCGGCCACTCCGGTCGCGACTCCGCCGCCGCGGACACGCCGACAGGGCTGGCGACGATGGGTGCCATTTCTCAAGCAGCCGCCTGCGGCGCACTCCGAGCGAGCGGCTTACTCTCTTGGCAGTGAGGCCTCGGCGCTGGACCAGTAGGAGACGTTCACGAGGCGGGCGCTGGTCTGGCGGAGACGGCGGGCCATTTCCGTCATCATGCCGGAGACCATTTTGTAGCCTGCGCCGGGATTTGCGCCCATGAAGCCCCGGAGGCTTTCGTAGTCGACGACGGCGAGTTGCGTTGGCTTCATCGCGTAGATGCTGGCCGTGGAGACGCCGGGGTCGAAGAGATTGATCTCGCCAAAGAAGCCGCCGACGCCGAGTCGGCCGAGGAGCATTTCGCGCTTTTGGGCGAGTCGGCGGATGTGGACCACGCCATCGGCGATGAGATGCAGGGCGTGAACGGGCGTGCCTTCCTCGATGATGCGTTCTTTGGGGGCATACTGGCGGGCAGTAAGCAGCGGGCCGAATGCGGCTAGTTCGTCATCCGAAAGGTTGCGGAGAAATGAGACAGCTCGCAGTTGGGTGTGATCCATGAGGGAACGCTACCCGAGCGTCCGCAAAACAGGCAAGAACCGCGGTTGACCATCATTTCGGACCCTATAATGTCAACGCCCTTAAATATGCCCGCCTTGCAGGAAGTAGACCGGATTCATGCGGACGCCGAGAGATTGGCCGAGATTTTCACCTACCTTGAGCGGTGCTTTAACTTAACGCTTTCGAAGGAGCTTTCGCGGGGGAACGTCTCGGTGCCACAGTATTGCCTGCTCGGCTTTCTGAGCCAGCAGTCGGGTCTCACGATGTCCGAGATCGCGCAGAAAATGCGGCACACGACGGCAGCCGCGACTGGCTTGGTCGATCGGCTGGAGAAGCTGGGGCACGTGCGCCGGACGCATGGCAAAGATGATCGGCGGAAGATCGTGGTGGAGATCACTTTGAGTGGAGAGGCACTCGTCGCGGGGGTGCGCGACGATGTGGTGCGGAATCTCGTGAAAATGATGGCGCAGCTGACCCCGGATGAACAAAAGATGTGGGTCCGGATTTACGAGAAGATCTTCCACTACTGCCAAAATAATGAAAATAGCTAGAAAAGCAGCGCTTTCGCTGGCGCTATTCCCTCTGTTGCCGCTTTTTCCGCAGGCTACGGCAGCCGAGCGGCCACCATTTATCCGTCAGTTGACGGGGAATCTCACGCTCGATGGTGCCGTCGAGATCGCGCTGCGGCAGAATCCGGCCATCCGGCGGTCGATCCAGACTATCGAGCAGACGCGTGGGCAGATCATCTCGGTCCGGGCGCAGGCGCTGCCACGACTCTCGCTCAATACGACTTACAATCAGCAGGACCCAGGGCTGCTCGAGGATGGTGGCGCGATCGGCGCGGTGAATACTGGCCCGACGGAGGTGGCTATCGACCCGACGCAGTTTTCGACGATTCCCGGGGTGACTCCTGTCACGGCGAACCAGATCGCCAGCACGGTCGAGCAGAGCCTCTCGACGATCCTCAATTCCACTAATCGTGGCGCGGCGGGGGGATTTGCCTTCAACGACAAAAACTGGCGGGTCACGGTGCAGGCGCAGCAGGTCCTCTATGCCGGCGGCCAAGTGGGTGCAGCGATTCGGATCGCCAAGTTTACCGACGATGGCAGCTACTTCAGTCTGCTGGATACCATCGATCGCACGATCGCCAACGTGCGGCAGCAGTTCAACAACGTGCTCCTTACCCGGGCACTGATCACTGTGCAGGAGGAATCGGTGCGGCTGCTCCAGGATCAGCTGAAGGATCAGCAAAATCGCTTTGAAGCGGGCACGGTCCCTCGCTTCAACGTTCTGCAGGCAGAGGTGGCGCTGGCGAACCAGCAGCCGCAGCTCATCAGCGCACGCAACAACTACGCCGTCGCCCAGTATCAGCTCGCAAACTCGCTCGGCGTCGACCCCGGGCCGCAGGGGCAGACGACCTTTAATGCGGTCGGGGAACTGAAGGTCTCCGAACGTCCGCTGACTCTCGCCGCTGCGCTGCAGATGGGCTTGGAAAGGAGACCTTCGCTGAAAGTGCAACGCCTCAACATTCTCATCCAGAAAGAGCAGGTGAAAGTGGCGCTCGCAGGATACAAGCCGCAGCTCAGCGCCACGGGGACCTACGAGTGGCGAAACTCGAACCTCTCCGAACAGCTCGATGACACGGTCAACGGCTGGTTCTTTGGCATCACCGGGCGGTGGAATTTCTTCGATGGATTTGAAACCTACGGCCGGGTGAAGACGGCGCGGGCCAATCTGGAATCGGCGAAAGTCACCTACGATGACACGGTGAATCAGGTGAATCTCGAGGTGCAGCAGGCGTTTTCCAATCTGCAGACCGCGCGTGAGACCATCCGCAGTCAGCAGAAGACAGTCGAGCAGGCGCTGGAAGCTGTCCGCCTCGCGACCGAGCGTCTTGCGGCTGGCGCCGGCACGCAGCTCGACGTGCTCAATGCGCAGGTGCAGCTAACTACGGCTCGCAGCACCGAGCTGCAGGCGCGGGCGAACTACAATAATGCCTTGGCGGAGTTTGACCGGGTCACGGCAACCGACACGATCTACGACAATACCTTTGACGATCCGGTCGTGCGCAAACGCAAGCCATCGAGCGATCCTGTGATCGAGAAGCCGGTGCCCGTGGCCGCGAAAAAGCGCTGACCTGCGGATGCAGGCGCCTGTTTCGCAGGATTACGAACAGTTTCCGGCGCTCACGGCAGTGCCGGCGGTCCGCCACGCTTTCTGCCGACGCGTCGCCGGGCTGGATGTGCAGGTGGATCGCGCGACAGCTCTGGAGCGTCTGGCTGCGGCTCATGGCAGAATCCGGGCGGAACTCGGCCTGGCGAGCCGCACCTTCGCCTTTGGCGACCAGGTTCATGGCCGTGATGTGGCCGTCGTGGACGTGCGCTCGGTCGCACCGGTCGGACCGGTGGATGGAGTTTTGACCCGCGACCCGCAAGTCTGCCTCGGTGTCTATGTCGCAGACTGCTGCGCCGTGTATCTGGTCGACCCAGTCCGGCGGGCGATCGGCCTGCTGCATTCCGGGCGCAAAGGCAGCGAGCAGGGGATCACGGCAGCGGCGATCGAGCGAATGATAGTGGAATTTGGCAGCGTCCCGGGCGACCTCATCGTGCAGTTGAGCCCGTGCATTCGGCCGCCGATTTTCGAGATCGATTTCGCAGCACTGATCCGTCGCGACGCGGAGCGCGCAGGAGTGCGGGAGATTCACGACCCCGGGACCTGTACGGGGCGAGAAGTGGGGCGCTACTACTCCTACCGGGTGGAAAAAGGCAAAACCGGCCGGATGCTGGCGCTTTTGGCGTTGGCAGACGGATAAGGACGACTAAAGAGGAGGTGGTTCAAGCGGAGGTCAGCACTTGCTGGCATGGAAGCGGCTTATGGAAATTATAACTCATGCGTCTCCTGCAAATTCTCACTCTCGTCGCTGCCTCGCTCTGCATGGCGTCGGTCGCAGCGTGGGCGCAACTCAATCCGCAGGAGCAGGCTGTCGCCAATCTCATGGCCAACGCCGGCGGCCAGAATCGACCGAGTGTTTCCATCGATCCCATCCTCTCGCGGGTCGCCCGGGCGCGTGCTATCGACATGGCAAAGCGGCGCTACTTTTCTCACACGAATCCCGATGGCAGAGGCCCAAACTTCCTCGTACGCGCGGCCGGCTATCCGCTGCCTTCGAGCTATTCGAGCAACGGGAATAACATCGAGTCGATCGCTGCAGGAGAGCCGAGTGCCAGTGGCGTTTGGGGGTTGTGGATGGATTCGACCAGCCACCGCACGCACCTGCTGGCGCAACAGTCGTTTTTTGTGGAGCAGACCTCGATCGGCGTCGGCTACTACTTTGAGGCTGGCAGCGAGTATCAGCACTACTGGGTGGTCCTGAGTGCCCCGCCACCTGGACCTTCGCTGGCTATCACGAGTCCGCTCGCGGGCGCCGGTATCACGGCTTCTCAGGTCATGGTCTCAGGCACGACGGGTGGGGCTCCGGCAGCCGCACGGGTTTTGGTGCGGGTGGAGAATGCGGCCGGTGTTTCCGAGTATCAGACCGCGACGGGCACCGCGACGTGGAGTGTGGCGTTGTCTGGTCTGGAGCCCGGTGCCAACACGATCCGCGTGCGCTCCGTCGACGCGGGTGGCGGGACGATCCGCGAACTCACGCGGGCGTTTCGATACGTGGTGATGCGTCCATTGACGGTGGCCGTCGATGGTGCGGGTGCGGTGACACGTGGCTTTGCCGGCACGACTCAGCGCGAGCTCGGCGCGACGCTGCGGGTGACTGCGACGCCCGGGGTCGGCATGCTCTTTGACCGCTGGTCGGGGAGTCTGGAGAGCACCTCACCAACCCTGGCGTTCACGATGCGCGAGGGGCTTTCGCTCGTCGCAAACTTCCGGGTAAATCCTTTTTTTGCCCGTCGCAACAGCTACTCAGGCCTGGTCGCGGCGGCGACACCCGATCACGCCAGTTCGGGGTTTTTCCGCGTTTCGACGACGGCCAGCGGTACCTTTTCCGGACGCCTGACCCTCGCCGGTCGTGCCCATGCGCTGATCGGCAAGTTTGACGCCGATGGCGAGGCCACCGTCACGATCCGCCGTGGCACGCTCGCGCCTCTGACGCTGCAGCTTCGCCTCGATCTCACCGGCACCACGGGAATCAGCGGCACAATCTCTGACGGCACCTTTACCTCGACGGTGACCGGTGATGCGGCGACCCCGCCGCTGGAAGAGCACCCCGCCACCGGCCGCTACACCGTCGCTTTTCAGCCAAACTCCACGGACGTCGGCGAGCAATATCCCAAAGGCACCGGCACCGCGACGCTGCTCGTGACCAGGGCGGGCGTCGCGAGTCTCTCCGGTGCGCTCGCCGACGGGCGCATCTTCAGCACCAGCGCAAATGTCTCCGCGACCGGCCGGCTGCCGCTCTATGTGCCGCTGCTCAGCGGGACCGGTTCGCTCGTCGGGACGATCATGATCGATGGGGGCAGCTTGACGGGCAGTGTCCGTTGGACCAAACCGGCGCGCCCCATGGACAAGCTGTTCCCCGCCGCGTTTGCCACGACGCTGAATGTGACCGGCTCACCCTACGTACCCCCGACGGCTGGACGACCAGCGCTGACTGTCAGCACACAGCTGGAAAACACGACGCTCCGGCTGAGCGGCGGCAATCTGGTCGCCCGGGTCGATCAGACCGGGACTCTGCTCCCGACGAATCGCCTTGCGGTCTCGACCCCGCGGCTGGCTCGCCTCGCCCTGGCGGTCGTGCCCTCCACGGGCCGCGTGACGGGCACCTTTCAACATCCGGTCACGGGAGCTGCCAGTGCGATTCGCGGGGTGATCTTGCAGGATCGCAACCTTGCCGCTGGCTACTTCCTCGGGCGCACCGAGAGCGGACCGGCGAGCCTCGCGCCCCGCTGAGGCCGCCCTTTTTTCAGAGCATCTTTTCGACAAAGACGCGGCTCTCGAAGAAAGCGAAATCGCCGAGTTGTTCGCCGGTGCCGACGAAGCGGGTGGGAATGCCGAGTTCGTTCTGAATCGCGACGACGACGCCGCCTTTTCCGCTGCCGTCGAGTTTCGTGACGATGATACCCGAGAGGGGGCTGGCCGCGTGAAATTCCTTTGCCTGGCGGACAGCGTTGCTGCCGGTGGTCGCATCGACGACGAGCAGCGTCTCGTGCGGAGCGGCAGGGTCCGCCTTGGCGAGGATGCGTTTCACCTTGCCGAGTTCGCCCATGAGGTTGGTCTTGGTGTGCAGGCGGCCTGCGGTGTCGCAGAGAAGAAACTCGATGTTTTCGCGATCGGCACGCTGGTATGCGTCGTAGCAGACGGCGGCCGGGTCGCCGTTGTACTGGCCTTGGACGATGCCGCAACCGATGCGGTCGGCCCAGACGCCGAGTTGCTCGATGGCGGCGGCGCGGAAGGTATCGGCCGCGGCGAGGAGCACGCTGTGCCCTTTTTGCCGGAGGAAATGGGCCAGCTTTGCCGTGGAAGTCGTCTTGCCCGTGCCGTTGACGCCGACGACGAGGATGACCTTGGTCTTCGACGCGAGTGGCCTGAGCGCGAGCGTGTCGCGGGGCAATACCTTCACGATTTCCTCACGGGCGACTTCCACTACCGTCTCGGCGGTCATCGGCTCGGTTCGCTTCTGGAGCTCGGCGAGGATGCGCTGCGTCATCGGGACGCCGAGATCGGAGCGGATTAACGCTTCCTCGAGTTCATCCCAATCGACCGGACGCCCGGTGAACTTCTGGATGAGCGACTTGAAGAAACCGAAAGCCATGGGTCAGGACTGCGCCGAGGGAGGGCTCGCTTCGCGGGCCGGCCGCTTGAGCTCGCCCTTGACGCGATCGAGGATGCCGTTGACGAAACCTCCGGATTTTTCAGTGCCAAAGCGCTTGGCAATCTCGATAGCCTCGTTGATGGCGATGACCGGCGCGATGTCGGGGCAGAAGAGCATCTCGTAGATCGCCACGCGCAGGATGTTGCGGTCCACGGCCGCGATGCGGTGCAATTCGTAATTCGCCGCGTATTTGCGGATGCGCTCGTCGATGGCCAGCATGTTCGCTTGCACGCCGGTCACGAGTTGTTCGGTGAAGGCGCGGGTCGCTGGCGAGGCGCCTTTGGCATCCGGAGTGGTCCGGAGCGTCCAGAAGTCGGCATTGCCGGCTGGTTGCTGGCCGGCATTGAGGTCGGTCTGATAGAGGAATTGGACCGCGGCTTCGCGGCCTTCACGTCGTTTTCCCATGGTGAGAGGAGGGTGGTTCAGCGCAAGGTGGCGCGCACCTCGCTTAGCACCGTCACCATTCGAGCGGCAACGCGGGCCGCCTCCGTGCCCCGGTTGATCGTTTCTTCGAGGCAGCGCTTTCTGGCCTGGTCGGCATTTTTGACCAGCAGGACCTCGTGGATGACCGGGATCCGGTAGGCGAGCGAGATCTGCTGGAGAGAGGTCGTCAGCGTGCCCGCGATCAGCGCCGCGTGCGCCGTTTCGCCTTCGATGATCACGCCCAGGGCGATGATGGCGTCGATGTCTTTGCGGCCTGCGAGTTCCTGGACGAGCAGCGGGATTTCAAAGGCGCCCGGCACAGCGAAATTCATCACGTGCGAAGATGGGGAGATTTCCCGCAGCTCCTTCTGGGTATGATCGACGAGCCCATCCACAAACTCGCGATTGTACTCGCTGGCCACGATCGCAAAGGTGCGACGCTGGCCGACTTGGCGCGGGCGGGATGGAAGGAGGTTCGACATGCGGGCGGGCAGGGTAGCGCGGGCCGGACGCGGCGCAACTACTTAGGCGGCGATCCCGGCCGCGTGAGCCGAGGCCCAGGCCCATTGGAAGTTATACCCGCCCAGCCAGCCTGTGACGTCGACGACTTCCCCGATGAAATAGAGGCCCGGCACGCGGCGCGCCTCCATGGTCTTGGAAGAAAGTTCGCTCGTGTCGACGCCCCCGAGTGTGACTTCCGCCTTGGGATAGCCCTCGGTGCCGGCGAAACGCATCGGCCAGGCGCGCAGACGACTGCTGACGCGGGACCACTCGGCGGCTTTGAAGTGCGCCAGTGGCTTGGCTGGTGCCTCCCGTGCGGCCCACGTATCGGCAAACCGGCGGGGCAGGTGGCGGGCTAGGAATCCCGGCAGGTCGCGGTCCGTCTGCCGCGCCGCGGCCAGCTCGGAATCCCGGCCGGGCAGGAGGTCAAAGTGCAGCGTCTCTCCTTCCTGCCAGTAGGACGAGATCTGCAGGACGGCTGGCCCGCTGACGCCGCGATGGGTAAAGAGTAGATTCTCGGCAAAGCTCTGGCCCGCATGCCGGGCGACAACCGGCACCGAGAGGCCGCTGAGTTCATGCAGTTCACGATCGCCGGGCTCGAAGGTCAGTGGCACGAGGCCCGGCCGGAGTGGCGTGATGCGGAGGTCGAACTGCCGCGCGATGCGGTAACCGAAATCCGTGGCGCCCAGCTTGGCAAAGGAAAGCCCACCCGTGGCGACCACGAGGGCGGTGCTTTCGAGCGCTCCCTGGCTGGTGTGGAGGCGATAGCGGTCGACCCTTTCGACCTGGTCGACCCGGCAGTTGGTGCGAATCTCCACGCTGGCCGCGGAGCATTCGGCGAGGAGCAGGTCGATGATCGCGCGGGAACTCGTGTCGCAGAACTGCTGCCCGAGTTTCTTCTCGTGGTAGGCGACGCCGTGCTTCTCGACGAGGGCGATGAAATCCCACGGGGTGTAGCGAGCGAGAGCGCTCTTGCAGAAGTCCGGGTTACTGGAGAGGTAGTTGGCGGGCGTGGCGCCGAGGTTGGTGAAATTGCAGCGGCCTCCGCCAGAGATGCCGATCTTCTTCCCGACCCGCTCCTGATGTTCGAGCAGCGCTACTCGGCGACCGCGGCGGCCGGCTTCAAACGCGCACATCAACCCGGCCGCCCCTCCGCCGAGGACGATCACATCGTAGGATGGGGCGGCGTTCACGCGGGCAAGAGCTCGAGCTGAGGGGCGGCGGTCGAGCGCCACGGATTATGCTCCGCGCCGGCGGGGCCGATCGCCACTGCGGTCTCGCGACAAAGGTGGCAGATCGCGTTTACGTCGAGGCGGTGATGCCGCGGCGCGTAGGGGGTGAGGTTGCGCAGGGCGAGCTGGAAGAGGCGGGCGGCCGGGGCGAGGCGACGGGAGTGCTTGGGGTGAGTCGGAGCGGCTGCGTTTTTCTGCAGGTGGACAAAGGCGCCAGCGAGTTGGATCAGCCCCTTGTAGAATAGGTGATCCGGGCCGCGGGTCTGCAGCCAGAGGTCTTCGAGGACATCGTGCGCCTCGTAGTATTGCTGCGCATTGAAACAGCTGAAGTAGCCCGTATACCGAGGGTCGAGCGAGGCGTCGGCCCCGGCGCCCAGTTGGGCGACGAAGGCGGAGATCCGTTCAGATTTTTTCATCGCGCGGGTTGGGCCGGGGACTATTCTCCCCGGACTTGTGCGAGACAAGCAGCGTTTAGAAACCGAGGCCGCAGCCTGCCCGGCTGCCCGTTAGCGGATGGCGCCGGAGATTTTTGCGCTCGTGCTCGTGGTGCTGGGGGCGCTGGCTGCGTCCTCCGCGCTGTTTTCCGCGATCGAGACATCGCTGTTTTCCCTGCAGCCGTATCACATCGAGCGACTGAAGGCGCGGCGGGCGAGCTTTGCGACGGCGCTGGCCCGGCTGATGGAGAATCCGCGCCGATTGCTCAGCGCGATTCTGCTTGCCGATGCGTTGGCGAATCTGCCGCTCATCCTCGTCTGCCTCGCGCTGCTCCGGCAGCACGAGAACGGAGTGATGCCCTTTTGGGCGGCGGCGCTGGTGATCTTCGGGGTCGTCGTTTTCCTCTGCGATCTGGTGCCGAAGATGCTCGCCCTCACGGACCCCTACCGCGTGGCGAAAATCGGCGTGCGGGTCATGAGCGCGGTGACGCCGGTGTTTGATCCGGCGGCGCGCTGGCTGCAACGGTGGGCCGACGCGCTCGCCGAAAAGCTGACGCCCCGGGCACTGCGGGGCGGGCACTTTCTCGAAGAAGATGAGCTCGGCACGCTGGTCGAACTCAGTACGGAAGAAGGCGCCCTCCACGAGACGGAGAGCGAGATGATCTCGGAGATCATCAAGCTGGGCGACAAGACCGCGAAAGACTGCATGACGCCGCGGGTGGATTGCTTTTCCATCCCGGACGACCTGACCAATGCGGAGGTCATCCCGAAGCTGCGCGAGCGGCGCTACCGCCGGGTCCCCGTCTATGGCGAGACACCAGACGACATCCTCGGCATCCTCGATGTCTCGGCATTCCTGCTCGATCCGGCAGCCCACTACACCGAGCGCCTCGTCCCGCCCTCCTACGTGCCGGAGACGATGAAGGCCATCGATCTACTCCGGAGCTTTCTCACCCACCCGCAGGCCATCGCCATCGTCGTCGACGAGCACGGGGGCACCGAGGGGGTGGTGACGCTGGCTGACATCGTCGAGGAGATCATCAGCGATGCGGTGCCGCGAAAGGATCGCGAACTTTACATCGAGACGCTCGGCCCCGGCCGCCTCCTCGTGAACGGGGCGGCCCGGCTCGACGACGTCAACGAACTGCTCGGTACCGTGCTGGAGGCGGATGGCATCGATACCGTCGGCGGCTTCTTTTTCAATCGCCTCGGCCTGCTGCCCAAGCCCGGCGCTCAGCTGCAGGTCGGGGATCTGACGCTGACGGCGAGGCGGACCTCGCGGAAGCGCATCGAGGAACTGCTCATCGAGCAGCGCCAGGAGCTGACGGAAGGTGACAGGGGAGAGGAGCCCGCATGACCTGGCTGGCGATCGCGCTTTGTGCTGTCGTGTCGTTTCTCTTCTCGGGGATCGAAGCTGGCCTGCTCTCGATGAATCGCGTGCGCCTCCGGCATCGGGTGAAGCTGCGGGATCGCGCCGCGATCATCGTGAACCGCCTGCTTGCGCAACCCGAGCGTCTGCTCGTGACGGTCCTGCTCGTGACTAATCTCATGAATGTGTTTGCGCTCACGCTGGTGACGCAGGAGCTGACGCGGCTCTGTGGGCGCCTCGGCTATGTCGTGGCTTTTGCGGTGGCGCTGCCCTTTTACCTCCTCGTCCTCGAGCTGCTACCCAAGTCGCTTTTCCGTCGTTTCCCATATCGAGCCGTCGCCTTCCTTGCCACGCCGCTCCGGCTCGCAGATCTGCTGCTTTCGCCGCTGCATTGGGTCGGACAGGGGGTGGTGAGGCTGCTTTTCGGCCAGCGCCCGGCGAATCAGCAGAAGCTCTTTGTCGCCCGCGAGGATTTCAAATACCTCACGATCGAAAGCGAGCGGACCGGCGCGCTCAGCCAGGTCGAGCGGCAGATGATTCACAATGTCGTCGATTTTCGTGCCGTGACCGCCCAGCAGGTCATGATCCCGCTGGAAAAAGTCCGCACCATCCCGGCCAGCGCCGCCCTCGAGGACCTCATCGCGAGGAGCCGGAGCGAGCATCTGGAGCGGTGGCCGGTGATCGGCGACGCCGGGCAGTTGGTCGGACTGGTGCAAACCTTTGACCTCGCCCTCGACGGCCGCCAGCGCGGGCGGGTCGAGTCCTTTCAGCGGCGCATCGTGAAGGTCACGCTCAGGGAGCCGGCCTACAGCATCGTGCGAAAGCTGCGGGCGGCGCGAGCGACCGTGGCCGCAGTCGTCGATGGCGAGGGCCGCTCGATGGGCATCGTGACCTGGGAAGACCTGATCAAGCGGCTCGTTTCCACCGCCGTGGCCTAGCGGGAAAATCCGCGGACTTGATCCATTGCAGCAGGGTTTTATCGTCGAGCGACCATGTCCACCGAAACTGCGGCTGCGCCCGCTTACTCGCACAAGAATCCCTTTTTCGCTCTGCATCCCGTCAATGAACGGCTCAGTGGACCCGGTTCGGAGAAAGACACGCGCCATCACGAGATCTCGCTCGTGGGTTCCGGCCTGACCTACCTGCCTGGAGACGCGCTCGGACTCATCCCCCAGAACGACCACCTGCTGGTCGAGGAACTGATCCAGGCTCTGCATGCGACGGGTGATGAGAGCGTGCCCGGCAAGGATGGATCGCCGAAGTCGTTGCGGGAAGCGCTGGTCACCGATTACGCGATCCACTTCATCGAGAAGAAATTTATCGAAGCCGCCGCGCAGAAGGGGGTGGAAAAGCTGGCCGAGCTGCTGAAGCCGGAGAACTCGGATCAACTCCGGGTCTATCTCAACGGGCAGAACCAGACCCGTGACTACGTCGATATCCTGCGCGAGTTTCCGCAGCTTAGCTTTGCCCCCGAGGAGTTTGTGAAGCTGTTGCGGAAGCTGCTGCCGAGGCTTTACTCGATCGCCTCAAGCCTGAAGGCTCACCCTGAATCCGTGCATCTCACCGTCGCGACCGTCCGCTGGGCATCCCACGGGCGGGAACGCAAAGGCGTCGCCTCCACGTTCCTCGCGGAGCGGTGGGCGGGCGAAACCCGCGCGGGGATCTTTATGCAATCCCAGCAAAAGCACTTTGGCCTCCCGGCGAGTGGCGATACTCCTATCATCATGGTCGGCCCAGGGACTGGAGTCGCGCCGTTTCGCGCCTTTCTGGAAGAGCGCGAGGTGCTCGGGAGCAAAGGGCGCAACTGGCTGTTCTTTGGCGAGCAACGCCGGGCGCAGGATTTCTTTTACGAAGAGCAGTTTAGCCGCTGGAGCGCGTCCGGCTTTCTCCGGCTCGACACCGCTTTTTCCCGCGATCAGGCGCACAAAATCTACGTCCAGGACCGCCTCCGCGAAAACGAGAAGGAGATCTGGCAATGGCTCGAAGATGGGGCGGAGTTTTTTGTCTGCGGCGACAAGCTGCGGATGGCCGCGGACGTCGAGAACGAACTCAAGCGCATCGTCGAGGTGGTAGGCGGCAAAACGACCGAGCAGGCGAATGAATACGTCGAGAATCTCCGCAAGACCAAACGCTACAAGCGCGACGTCTACTAGCATGTGAACTCGACCCGTAAATCGTTCATCTGCCCGGTGTGCGGGGAGGAGGTCTCGCCCAACGCCAAAGCCTGCCCCGAGTGCGGCGCCTGCGATAAATCAGGCTGGCGGCTAGCCTCGCGCGATGAAGACGGCCTCAGCCTGCCGGACGATGATTTCGACTATTACCGGTTTGTAGAGTCCGAGTTTGGCAAGGGGCTGCGGCGCAGCCTGCCGCAGTGGTTCTGGGCCGCCGTCGCGGCCGTGCTGCTCCTGGCCTTTCTGGTCGTGACTTTCCAGTCCTGAGCCCTGGCCCGGGAAAAACCCGACCAGCGATTGGTTGGCGCCCGTTTGAATGATGCTAACCGACCGCCGTCAACGGGGTTGGAGTTTATTGACCTCCGGCTTCGAAGACGGGACTCTGCGTCCAGGCTCCGGTTAGCCGGGGTCACTCCAGACAACAAACCTCATCAATCCACTACTACCATGAAGAAACTCATCGCCCTCCTCCTCAGCGCCTTCGTTGCGATCTCCGCTCACGCCGGCGAATATCCCGACATCAGCATCGACGAACTCAAAAAGGCCATCGACGAGAAGAAGGTCACCATCCTCGACGTCAACGGCAGCGACTCCTACGCCAAGGGCCACATCCCGGGCGCGATCGACTTCCGTGCGAACAAGGACAATCTCGCCAGCAAGCTGCCGAGCGACAAGGGCTCCCTGGTGGTCGCCTACTGCGGTGGCCCGACCTGTGGCGCCTATGCCGCGGCGGCCAAGAAGGCCAAGGAACTCGGCTACACAAACGTGAAGCACCTCTCCGCGGGCATCTCCGGCTGGCTGCAGGCCAAGCAGCCGACCGAGACCGCGAAGTAATTCGCGCGACCTCAGTCGCAAAAACGCAAACGGGCGCTCCCTCCGCGGGAGCGCCCGTTTCATTTCTGCAAATGACGGTGGGCGGCTAGAAGCTGAAGCCGGCGTTCGCTTCCGCGCCGATCACGCGGTCGATCTCCAGGAGCGCCTTGATCGCCCCGCGAATCTTGGCCATGCCTACGATGCACGAGACGTCCACCGCCGTGCCAAACTCCGGGGTAGGCTCAATGTCGGCGGCGGCGATCTGCACGACCTCTTCCACGGCGTCGACCACGATGCCCATCATCGTCTTCGTTCCTGAAGCCAGCGAGACCTGTACCACGATGATGCAGGTGTGCTCGGTCTCCTCTGTGCTCGGCAGGCAGAATTTCATGCGAAGGTCGACCACCGGTATGATCTTGCCTCGTAAGTTGATCACGCCTTTGACGTGGGGCGGCATCTGCGGCACGGGCGTGATGGCGCAGAGCCGGATGATCTCGCGCACCTTCAGCACGGAGACGCCGTAGCCCTCCTGGCCGAGGAGGAAGGTCAGGTATTTGCCAGCGACGGCAGACGTTTGCGAATTGAGGGTTTCAGTGGGCATGGGCTGAGATGTGAGGAGTTTGCGAAAGCGGTGGTTCAGGCGGCGACTGCGAGGCCCGGTTGGTCGAGTTTCACGAGGGCGTCGACGTTCACGATCAGACCGACGCGCCCGTCGCCGAGGATCGCACCGCCGGCCAGGGCGCGGTTTCCCTTGAACTGCTCGCCGAGGCTCTTGATCACCACCTCCTGTTTGCCGATGAGGTCATCGACGAGCAGACAGCGCTGGTGATTGCCGCTCTCGACGACGACGACGATGCCTTCGCAGGGATCCGTGACTTTTGCCGCGATCCCAAAGTGGCGGTGGAGACGGAGCAGGGGGGTGAGGCGACCGCGCACGTTGACCATCTCTCACTCGGCCGTAGACGGTGGAGAGCATGTCCTGCTTTGGCCGAAAAGATTCCCGTACCGAGAGGGTCGGGATGATGTAGCGCTCACCACCGACGGAGACGATCATCCCATCGATGATCGCGAGTGTGAGGGGCAGGTAGATCGTAAATGTGCTGCCCTGGCCGACCTGCGACTCGATGACGATCTTGCCCCGCAGAGTCTCGATGTTGCGACGGACGACATCCATGCCGACGCCGCGCCCGGAGATATCGGTGATGGCCTCGGCGGTGGAGAAGCCGGGGGCGAAGATGAGATCGTAGATCTCGTGGTCGGGCAGCTCGATGCCCGGCTTGATCAGGCCTTTTTCGGTCGCCTTGGCGAGGATGCGCTCCTTGTTCAGTCCGTTTCCGTCGTCGCGGATCTGGATGACGATGTTTCCGCCCTGGTGGAAGGCTCGCAGCTCGATGGTGCCATCGGGAGACTTGCCCCGCGCCTCACGGGCCTCAGGTTTCTCGATGCCGTGATCGACAGAATTTCGAATCATGTGCACGAGCGGGTCGGCCAGTTCGGCGACGATGTTGCGATCCAGTTCGGTATCCTCACCGCTCATTACCAGCTGGACCTGCTTGCCCTGCTTGACCGCGAGATCGCGAACCAGCCGGTTCATCTTCTGGAAGGTGCTGCGAATCGGCACCATCCGCAACGACATCGCCGTGCGCTGGAGATCATTGGTGATGCGGCGGAGCTGGGCAAAGCTCCGGGTAAGCTCCTGGCTCGCCAGCGCGCGAATGTTCGGATCCTGGACGACCATCGACTGCGAGATCACGAGTTCGCCCACGATCTCAATCAGGCTATCGAGCTTCTGCGTATCGACCTTGACGGCGGTCACGGCAGCCTGCTCGCTGGCCGCTGCCGGGCGCTCGGCAGCAGGCCGTTCGGCAGGCGTACCCGGCCCCGGCTTCTCGGCCGCGGCAAACGCGGCCCCGAAATCGATATCCATGATTGATCTCGCCGCCGGCGCGGCCGCGGTATTCGTCGCGGCCTCCGGATTGGCGAGGATCGACTGCACGCGGTGGATCAGCTCGAGTGTCGGGATGCTGATGGGCTCCGCATTACTCTCAGTGCCGAGCCGGCCTGAAATCTGGGCCACAAAGCGCCCCAGCGTATCGCCACCGGCCAGGATTACATCGATGATCCCGGAATGCACCGCGAGCCGGCCCTGCCGGGCAGCGTCGAGTAGCGACTCGAGTTCATGGGCGAGGTCTTTGATCGGTGTGAGATTCAGGAAGCCGGCGCCTCCCTTAAACGTGTGAAACGCCCGGAAGATCGAGTTCAGGGTGTCGGCATCGCTGGGTGATTCCTCGAGCACCAGGACGCCCTGCTCGATGTTTTGAAGGTGCTCCTGAGACTCGTTGATGAACTCCGCCAGCAGGTCACGGTCGCTGTCGAGGTTCAGGACGAGTTCTGGCTCCAAGCCGCCGGGTTTAGCTTCGGCGATCGCCGGAGGAGTTGCCGGAGCCAGATCTCCCGGGGCCTGCGATTCTGCCGGGGTCGGCATGGCGCCGACCGTTCTGCCGGCCTGCAGGTCGGCGACGGCTTCCTCGAGCCACGCCTGCCAGGTCAAAAGGCGGCTCACAGTCTCATCGTCAAAGGTCGCGGTGGTATCGAGGAGATGATCCATCCAGTTGCGGGCCTGCCGTGCACCAGCGGAGAAAGGAGCGGGGACCCCAGGCTTCTCCGCGAGATCCGCGAGTTCGTAGATGAAGCTGTTTAGCGGCAGCAGCCCGATGTCTTTGCCGGGCTCGATGATCGCGAGTTCGACGGCAGTTTTGCGCGTCAGATCGTCCAGTGCGGCGACGATTTTTTTGGAAGCCTTGGCCATGGGTGGGTAAAGTGTGACCCCGTATTGAGCAGAGGCGATGCCATCGCCGGGCTCGGGAAACTACCGATTTTCATCGCAGTGATGCCCGGGGCTGCCGGCGCGATCAGCGGCTCGGCTCGAGCAAGCGGGCGTCCGGGCCCATGTAATCGAGTTGCAGCGCGTTGGCGGACCGGTCGTCATGGCGCGGAATGTAGCGCTGCTCGCCCAAGCCAAGCAGGCGTTCCTGCGTGCCGCTGCCATCGACATGGATGACGATCGCCTTTGTGCCCTTCCAAGTGCCGCCAAATGTGCCCTCCGTCGTCGTGTAACGGCCGCCGCCGTCCGTGTGATCGACGATGAGCGGCCACGCGGAATGCGACGTCTGCGTGAGACCCGCGACGTAGGCCCAGTGATTTTCGCCCCGCTCGAGGATCGCGGTGGGCGTCGCGGTCTGGTTATCGGCACTGGCTCCCGCTTTTGACCCCGGCACGGCAAAGATCGACTCTGTGTCGAGGTAGGTCGGGATCAGCGAGCGAAAGGCGTCGTTTGCCGTCGTGATCGGCTCTTCATAAATCATTGCGTTTCGTGGGAAAGACGCCGCCGTGATCTATGGCGTAGACATGCAGCGCCGTCCCGATCTGCTTCGCTTTGTTGAGTGCGGCGACCATTTTTCCCTGCAGCAGGACATTCTGGAAAACCGGCGTGGCGATGCCGGCCAGCAGAGCGATGATGGCGATGACGACGAGGAGTTCGATGAGCGTAAAGGCGGCGCGGGCGCGATAGAAGGGTGTTTTCATGGATCCATCCTGCAGCGCCTGTGTTATCGGGGTGTTACCGCCGTGCTCGCGTGTCGTGAATTCAGCTTCACGCCGCGGCGGGTGCGATAGCATGCCAACTGCTTGCCATTCCCTGCAGCTTCGAGCGCGCAAAGTTGTTTCGATCGCTTGAGCCAGGAGCCTGCGTGGCCTAATTGCTGCACTCTCACTCACCTTGTGAAGCATCCCAGATTCATCATTCTTGCCGCTGCCGCAGCTTGCGTCATTGCGGGGATTGCATGGTTTTCCGAAGAGCAACGGCCAGAATTGGCGTCGCTGCCTCAGGAGGTCAGCGCGCCCGCCGTCGCGCCGCTGGAGCCTCCCGGGAGAGCACCCCGGATTCACCCGAGCCAGTGCCGCCGGAGACGGAAGTAAAGTCGAGCCCGCCAGCGTCTTCAGCGAGCAGCGATGCGGAGCGTGAGCTGGAGGAGAAAGTCGTCATGGTCCGCGAGTGGAGCCTCGCGAGTCCGGTCGAAGCGGCGGCCTGGGTGCAGGAGTACACTAGTGCCACAGAGCAGCCCTTGCTGCTCGACCAGGTCGCCGTGGCCTGGGCCGAGAGCGAGCCGGAGGCCGCGCTCGCGTGGGCGCGACAGTTGCCCGCCGGCGCTCTGCAGCAGCGGGTGCTCACGACGCTCGCCTTTGAGTTTGCCCGCACCGATTCGGTCGCTGCACTGACGCTCGCAGCCGAGTTGCCGGCTGCTCCCTCGCGGGATGAGCTGTGTCGGCATGCCGCGACGCAGTGGGCGCTGGAGGATGGATTCGCCGCTGCGACCTGGGCCGAGAGCATCGGCGACGTCGCGCTGCGGGAGGTGGTCCGCAAAGCAGTGCTGGTTGCGTGGAAGAGCGTCGATGCCAAGGCGGCCAGCGCTTTTGCCGAGGCGCGCCAGACGGCTCCTGCGCCTTAGCGAGGAAGCCCGAAGTAGGCCGGCTCGTTGCCGGGCTTCCACTTGATGTTGCAGCCGATGCTCGGGAACTGCTCGGCACTCACCGCTGTCCCGGCCAGCACCGCATCGATCGCGGCGCGCAGGTCGGCGCCGTCCGGAGTCCCGATGCGCGGACGGGTGCGATCCAGTTGACCGCGGTAGGCAAGCTTGCGGTCGGGGCCAAACAAAAAGAAGTCTGGCGTGCAGGCCGCCGTGTAGGCCTGAGCGACGGCCTGTGATTCATCAAAAAGAATGGGGAAAGTGAACCCCTGCGCCCGGGCAAAAGCGGCAGTCGGCTCCGGAGCATCCTGCGGGTAGCCGGCAACGTCGTTGGCGGTGATGCCGACGATCGCGAGGCTCCGCCCGGCGTAGTCCCGCCCGATCCTCGCCAACTCGGGTGCGACATGGATGACGTATGGGCAATGAGCGCAGAGGAAAATGACGAGCAGCGCATCCTGAGCCGCGAATTCACTGATCGCGACGGAACGACCGGTAGAGACATCGGGGAGCGAGAATTCCGGCGCGGCAGTGCCGAGCGCAAGCATGGTGGAAGGGGTAGCGGCCATGTGCGCAAGCTACTCCGCGCCCGCGGGTGCTGGCAACGCGCGCCTGCGGCGATTGCGCTACCGAGCGCAAAACGCTATGCACGCCGACGACTTGTGATCCTCACTTCCGCATGAACGAGCCGCACAATCCTCTGCCTGGTGCCGAATGGGAGAAGTCGCAGCGACTGGAGGAACTCCTCGGTCAGTCGCCTGGCGATGCGGCGTCCCGCCTGGTCGAAACCTCAGACGCGCTCGCGGCTGAGCTCCTCAGCACCATGAATCCGGCCCGCGCGCTCGAGATCCTCGATTGCGTGCCGCTCGAGCGCCGCCAGCAGATTCTGGCGGCCGCGCCTGCCGAGACACGTCGCCAGTGGACGCGCAATGACAGCTACCCGGAACAGTCGATCGGCCGGCTGATGGAGCCGGCGATCGCCGTCTTCCGACCAGAAACGACGGTGAGTGCGGCGACCGAGCAGTTGCGCCAGCTCGTGACGCGCGTCTTCGTCACCTACCTCTGGGTCACCGATGAGAGCAATCTCCTCGTCGGCGTCGTAGCGATGCGCGAGATGCTGCTCAGCGCGCCGACGGCGCGGCTCGAGGAGATCATGATCCACAACCCGTTTCACCTGCATCCCGAGATGTCGCTCACCGAGGCGATGAAGGAATCGCTGACCCGACATTTTCAGCCTACCCGGTTTGCGATGGAACGGGGCGCCTCATCGGAGTCGTGCGCGGGCAGACGGTATTCGAAGCTCAGGCTTTTGAACTCAGCGCGCAGGCAGGCTCGATGGTCGGTGTCGAGAAAGAGGAGCGCCTCGCGACGCCCTGGCTGCGCAGCTTCAAGTTTCGCCATCCGTGGCTGCAGCTGAACCTCCTCACCGCATTTATCGCGGCCGCAGTCGTCGGACTGTTTGAAAACACCATCGATCGGATCGTGATCCTCGCCTCTTTCTCCCCGTCCTCGCTGGCCAGTCGGGGAACACCGGCTGCCAGGCGCTCGCCGTGACGCTCCGCGGCATGACGCTCGGTGAGCTCGGCGAGGGAAAGGGCAAGCTGCTCGTGGCCAAGGAAGCGCTGCTTGGCGCGCTCAACGGGGCCTTCGTCGGGGTCACGGCCGGGGCCGGGATGTATGTCTACGCCGTGCTCCAGAAGAACCCGCAGGCGCTGATGCTCTCGTTCATCGTTTTCCTCGCCATGATCGGGAGCTGCATCATCAGCGGGATCTCCGGCGCCCTCGTGCCGCTGACGCTCAAGCGCCTCGGCGCCGACCCCGCCACCGCATCCAGTATCTTCCTGACGACCTCGACCGATGTCGTGAGCATGGGCACCTTCCTCGGTCTGGCGACTTTGCTTATTCGCTGAGGATCACGCTTTTCGTTCGCCTCAGCGCACCTGGCCGTCCTTAAGCTGCCTTGATGTCCACGATCATCCTCCGGCTTTCCTGTCCCGATCGCGTCGGTCTTCTCGCCAGTATCACCGGCTTTGTCGCCGCGCATGGTGGCAATCTGCTCGAGGTCGAGCAGTTTACCGATGCGCTCTCCGGCTGGTTCTTTGCGCGGCTCGCGATCGCGACAGAGGCCCGGCCGGAGGATCTGCCGGCGTTGCGCTCCGCTTTTGCCCCGCTCGCCGCGGAGCTTCAGGCCGAGTGGACGCTGCGGGATTCACGAGAGAAAATGCGCGTCGTCCTGATGGTCTCCAAGCTCGGCCATTGTCTCGCCGATCTGCTCTGGCGCTGGCGTTCCGGCGAACTGGCTTTCGACATTCCGCTGGTCATCTCGAACACGTCGACTTCCGCCACATGGTGGAACGCGAGGGGCTGGAGTTTTTGCACGTTCCGGTCTCCCCGGAGGCGAAGGAGGCGGCTTTTGGGAAAATCGCGGAGCGGCTGCGAGAGGCGCGAGCTGATCTCGTGGTCCTCGCCCGCTACATGCAGATCATTCCGCCCGAACTTTGCGCGGAGTATCACGGCCGGCTGATGAATATCCACCACTCCTTCCTGCCGTCGTTTGTCGGAGCGAATCCCTACCAACGCGCCCA